>VNJR01001384.1:0-11095 GCA_008042585.1 Drosophila punjabiensis
AAAAAAAGATATAACAACAAAATAAATAATAGCAAGAAACCGAGAGCTGGGCGAAGAGCACAAACACAAGAAGATAAATACAAATAAAAACAAAAGCCGGCAGCGATAAATAAAAAAAGCAAAACAAAGCCCGAGATCGACTCGAGGCGACAATAAAAATTTGTCGACTGTGTCAGTGTGTGATCAAAAGCGTTCGAAAAGCACGTGGGGGCGTAGCAAATAGCCGCATAAAGAGCCAGATGGGTGAGCATAAACAGAGGCAGAAGCACTGAGAGAGAGCACAACAAGTGTAACGAAAAGAGATCGCAATAAAAAGCAGCAGAACAAATGCAGCAGCAGCAGCGAGTGCGCCTTGTGCTTCACTTGCCGCTAATGAATGAAAACGAATGGCGAGAGTTGTTGAATGGAGCCCAGCCGAGCCGAGAAATGGAGTGAAAACAATGGAACAACCGCCTGCTAAATAGCGAATAAATTATGGCACATAATACGATTATTGTAGCTACTAATAATTTTTTACAGACATTATAGTGATTCAATTTAGTTAGGAGATTATTTAATCATATTTTGGTCAATAAAAAAAACTACGCATTTACCTTAAGATAATAAATCTGATATAATAAATTGACATATAAATTATTTAATGATACTTTGGACAATAACTAAACTGGGGATTTATATTAAGAGAAAAAATCTAATATAATAAATCGCCAAATAAATATTGCTTCACATCATATCAATGATATTGTAAATATTTACTTATCAGATTTTTAAATATCGATTTTACCGTTAAAATATCGATATTTTTCGAGATTATTATAATCATTTTATTTTATTTACTTTCTCACATATTCGATCAGTTCGGCAATATCGGTACCTTTGATATATAAACTATTTTAAAATTCGATCAAACTTAACCTCGAAAATTCAATAATATTGAACAATATTTTTACATTTATTTATCCCCTTTTTTAATTACACAGCTGCAAATTCAGTGGACATATATCGAAACGTTGAAATTTCAATTTTTTATTATCAACTGTCTTATCAAATATTCATCGGACATATATCGAAACGTTGAAATATCTATTTTTCATTATCGACTGTCTTAAGTTGAACCAAAATTAGTAAGAAATTCACTTATATTTTAAAATAAAGAAAACCAAACTGAGACCTTATAATAATTTTAAAAATCAAGTACATAAATCATAATCTCCAGGTCCTCAAATTTTCCTTTTTTTATTCCCTCACTAACCTGCAATATTTTTGCGAAATCATTAAAGTGCCGTTAAATTCTCTAGACCTGAACTTGAGCTGCTTTTGCTGCCCACTCAGCCGAAGCGAATACTATTATGAAATCGCTCCGAAAGCTAGACCTGGCTGTGTGCTACAGATACCGTTACTTTTGCGACTGCACTATACAATGTGACTGCGGGAGAAAAACCTGTTACAGTTTTGACCAAGTTTTGTCCACAGCTGAGTCATATCTATACAACAAAAAAAAAGGAACAAAATAAAACGGAGGCGGGCAGCGTGCGACGATCTTGCTAATTGCCCGGAGCAGAAAAACGCGGCGAGATACCTGGGATATACCTCTCGTGTGACTGACACCTGCGATTAGCTTTTTAGCCCCTCATTTTCCCCCTGCAAGCCATCATCGGTGAACCGAATAATTTGCATGAAGCTTGGCTTAAACGTTTCACTCAGCAGCAGCAGCAGCAGGGAGAGGAAGACAAAAAATTACAGTAAAAGATCGGATAAATGAACTTTCAAAAGAGACATTTTCATTTTAGGTAAAAATATTAAGACCTCTTTTTAAGATTACATCAAGAAAAAGTAAAATTACTAGTTAATGCTTGCATTTGAAAAAGCGTGAAAGTGTATCATTAGAGCGCCAAGAAAGATACGTTTTTTGCTTCTTAAAGGTCTTTGCAACACTGTTTTCAATGCAGTTTGCAGAACCAAAATATCTTTTTATCATTATATTATATAAAGCAAAAGAAAAATTACTTTTTGATGCTTGCATTTAAAAAGCGTGTAAGTGTATCGATGGAGCACCAAACAAGATCTGTTCTCTGCTTCTTAAAAGCCTTTACAACACTGTTTTTAATGCAGTTTGTAAAACCTTAATATCTTTATGTCAGTTTACCCACTTAACCAGTAAAAAACGTGCCTTTGTTCAAACACACTTTACCTTGCTCCCATTTTTATGAAATTATTTTATGAGGCTCCACTGTGAAACACAAAAAAGGCGCTCCAATAATGTTTCGGTCATTCACATTTGCCGTAACTCTGTTGGCGTTTTGTGTTTATCTTTGGCTCTTTCATCTCGAGCTGTGAACTTGTCAGTTACAGCAAATTTGCATTCGTTGTGTTAATTTCTTACAATATATTCAATTTACCCGTTTGCTAATTTCAAATTTAATTGTTTTCCCAGTTTTTTGAAATGTGCAAAAAAAAAACGGGTACATGCGTTTTTAAGATAATTTTAAAGATTATTATCGGACGGGATTAAATTGATTTTTAACAGCACCTAAGCGAATTAAGCTAATGTTTAACATACCTTAATTTAATATATAAAAACAATCACAAATTCATTTGCATTCCAAACGTATTACGTAAAAAAGGGAATATCTAAATCAGTTTTTGTTATCTTGTGCACATTAATTTCGATTTTAATGAGCTTAATTGTGGATAATTTATCAATAAAGAGTATTTTAAAATTAGCAAAGACTTTCAAAGTAAAAGGAGACCAACTAGCAACATTTTAGTTGCCATAAAAAAAAACCTTTAACTAATTTAAATTTGCAAATTTGCAATACTTTTTATTGAGATAAATTGCAAATAAATTTTCAAGTATCATGCAGCTAAAATCTGCTTTGAAAGTAACTGGAAACCTACATTTTACACAATCCAAAGAGAGAGTGCCGATTTGGATTGGTCTAGCAATTTGAATAGGGGCTTTTCTAAAGCCAAAATGCTTAAGAGGGGGATGAGAAACAGAAGGAGAGCGAGAACAGCAGGCAATTTTTTAAATCAACTTTAATTGAAATAAATTGTCATATCATTTGCCCTGGAAATGGGAATGGAAATGGAAATGGACTCAATTAGATGCGGGCCTTATGTGCGCTCTACTACTCTACTCTCCAGCACTTTATTTCACTCAGCGTCAGTCGCTCCCCTGTCATTTTTCAAACCAAAAATATTCTCAAATTTTATCCCCTGAAAAATTATAAAGCCCACCATCAATCAAGGTGGGGGCGGGGTAGAAATATGAAATTGAAATATGACAAGAACCCATCCAATCGGCCGAGTAGGGGATTGATGACCACTCTGGGTAATGGAAAAATGGAAAACCTACTTAAGAAATTGTCGGACACATGCCTACATCGTACATACATACTTGGTACATAAATGCAAGACCATAAACAAGACCTAATTGAGTGAAAGTAATTTTGAACATAAAAAATCATTCGAGATTCGACAAACAACAACCTTCAAAGCTCTGACTTACGTTGTGTGTTTGTGCCTCAAAAATAAAATAAACATAATTAATAGCAGACATTAAGTCCGAAAGCCATGAAGAGAGAGAGATATCTGTAGCTGGGGATACAGTACGTTGCGTGATTGTAAGGGAAATTAAAAGCAAACATTTATTGTATTTGAAATTTTGCTTGGTTTATATTTTTTAGTGTTCAATTAATCTATTTTATTAATATAACAAAAAATATACGTAATCTTGGATTTTAAGATTCATTTTATAACTTTACTTTCCAGATTTATGATCCCAAAAAATTCGGAAATCTCTTTTAAGTGATTTTAGTTGCAATAATTAAATATAAAACTATGTACTAAATGCAGTTTGCAAACCCATTATCTCTACAATTTTATTATTATTTCTTTGATTAGTTTTTATGGCTGCTTTCTTGGTTTTATAATCCTTCAACTCACTCTATAAATGCCTAAATCTGTTTGGTTTTAACACACAAAAATCTTAACCAAAACTTTGCGGTTAACTGCGCACGCACAATGGACTTCCTCTGATCTCTCTCTAAGCCCCCCAAAGAAAACAGAAAAAATACCCCTTCTGTTGATGAAACCACAACAACATTGGAGCAACAATTTACGACAACGTATAACAGTTTTATGCAATTTATGTGCAATTTTTCAATTGAACCGCCGCCGGACTCGAAGCAGGAAGGTTTCACTTAATGCGACGCAATTTTGGTTTATTTTTTCAACAAAATATTTCTAACGATGACAGCTAGACAAACTTTTAATTGCAATTAATTTGAGTGACATTTGCGAAATAAAAATGAGACTAGAAATTGAGAGAAAAAAATATGGTGACGACATTGAGCGATTATAAAAAATTATGGGGAACTTAAAGAAAAGTAGTATAAGTTAGTTAGAAAGTTAGACAAGTTGATAGATCAGTTGGAATTTTCATGGGAAAGAATTTAAGGCATTGAAAAGGATATTATATTGATAAAGACACTGAACAGTAACTCTCTGAGCTGGCTTATAAGGATCAATATTTTATAAAGCAATTAATTAAGCTGTTTCTACTTCAAAAATAACTAATTAACATAATATATTTAACAAACTATTCTTCTAAAACCCTTGAAATATTTATAGACATTTCCTAAATCATAATAAATCCCTAAACTTGATTTCCGTTTTATTTCGTTGAGAAATCCATTAACTAGGCCATTCTATAACCACTCCAAGTGGCGTCTTCATTAATTTTTTGTTTTTCGCTAAAAATACAAACCCCACCAAAAGACTCGTTCTGCGATGAGCAACCAAGTCAATGTCATTCCGTGGCGGATCTGACATCATAAAAAAAGCAGCATCGTTAACCCAAACAACAGCTTCTAGTGCCATTCATCAAAATGTGGTCTAAGTTTCGGCCAGGCCAACTTCCTTATCAATCATACGACAGTTAAGTAGTTATTTAACTATACAATTTGCATATCAAACGTACCTGCAAAGAGAAGAGAAAAAGACAAATAAAACGAAATTAATAAAAAATTTGAAATTTATTCGTAGACGTGGGAAAATACATATATAAACCTATATATAAAGACGTTCTTGTTAACACATTGCGGGTATCAAATGAACAGGCAATAAATTGGGGCTCATTATCCGCGAGTCGCAGATAATTATATAATGTCGGGGGGGAAGGCATTAAGAATATATTGTTGTGTCGCTATGTAGCTGATTTTAATGAGAAAAATAACCATAAACGCGGCGGCTGGCAAAGTCAAGTGGAATCCGAAATCTGAAATCCGAAAAAGCCGCAAATTCGACCCGCATTTTTGGTTTGGCTATCAAATTACCCCCCGTCCCTACAAATTTTCCCCCTCTCGCTCTCTCTTCCCTTTGCTGATCCAAAGACAAACAATTGTCCCGCATAAAAAAAAAGAAAGAATACGAAGACAAAGTCAACAAATGGCCAAGAGAGGTTTCTTTTTTTTCGGGGGGAGGTTAGAGCTCCAACTCACAACACACGTGTGAGTACAACATTTGACATTATTTGTTGTTGTCTGAGCAAATAGGTGAGCAAACAGAGACGGGAATAGCAGCGGCTAGAAAGGGCGAGAGAGGTGTGGACACACACACACACACACATACAGAGGGTTTGACTAATAAGGATTTTAGCACGAGCCACGATGTCGCCTTAAATCGAGAGTAAAGCACACACAGAGGACGTGCATTCAGAGAAGATGAGACCAAAAATGCAAATAATGGCGGCCAAGAGGGTGCCGAGCTACGGTTTTTTAAAATATTATGTAGGAACATAGACTCTTACCAATTGAAAATTTATAATTTATTTACAATCGGTTCCTGTATTTATTTCCTAAAAATAATGGTCTTTGATACCATTTTTATGATGCTGCTTAAGTTGTTAGTAGAATTATCCTTAATTATATATTCAAAGTATGTATTTTTTTAGTGTTTTGTTATTATTTGTATTTTTAATAATTATAAATTCATTTTAGAATCATACTTATTAAGTTCAGTCTAAAAGTATTCATAGATTTTGATTAAGACTTACACATAGAACCACAATTTACTTGTCATTCTTTTTGTTTCATTATATTGAACATTTTCTTAAATAAAGATATCTATAGAAACTAGAGGATCTCTCTCAATTTTCTCTGTATTTATCGACATTAGCTCTCAATTTACTCAGTATTTAATTAATAAATACTATTTATTGACTTTAACTAAAGATCTGGGCAGATTTGAGCGATTCTTTGATAAAAAATCACAGCAACTAGGCCCTTTTATAGAATGCCACCGATTTTTATTGATATAAAGGAATATAGAAAAGTTCACAAATAGAAACCATATAAACTTCGGTAGAATTCTTAGAACATATGTGGAATCTTCAAGATACAATGGTAATTTTATTAACAATTTCCAAACCGTCAATTTCTTAAACCGTCATTACATATAATTTATATCATTATACAAAAGATTTTAAGATTCTCTATAGGATGTAGAATATTCCTATAGACTATAGAGAATTTTAATATGCTTTTCTGTAGGATTTTGAAAATGTTTACGACAAATAATAATAGTAAATAATGTAGATTCTTTTAGGAACAATAAGAACTGGCTTATTAGCAAACACTTTCTGAACAAGACTTTTAGGCAATCTGTTCTATATTTAAGTATGCAAAATCTTCTTAAAAGTGGTAAGATTTTTAAGATAAATAATTATTAAGATTCCTTAAATTAAAACTGCTACTAAAATCCTACATAAACTTTTGAAAAATCATGCCAATATTCCATCTTCTTTACTATTGAACCTAATTAAAACCTTAGTCTCTATAGGTTTTCTATGGAATCCAAAGTTTGGATAAATATATCTTTGACATCCCAAATTTCCCCTTAAACCTATGCAAGCACTCTCCGTATCTTTGTTTGGAGTGATCACTGTTGCACAGTCGCTACTGAAAACTGCAGCAGGAACAACTCCAGACAAACAAACAGCGCGGAATAGAGCTGAGTTTGCTTTTTATTGTTGTTTGCCGTTTGTCGTCGTTATTTACGACTTGCAATGTTTGGAAATGTTTGTTTTCTCTTTTTTTACTCTCTGGACTTTGTTTACTTTTCTGTATTTTGTGTTTTTTGTATCGTTATTGCTTACCGGATAATACATTCCTTGCGGAGGAAGAAAAAATGCCCCTGAGCCCCACAGTTTGACGGCTTTTTATATTCACAGTGACGATGTGTAACTCCTTGCTAATTTCTCTGCGTGTATATGCAGGGGAGGGGTAGCTTTTGCAGTCTACACTCTTTTTCAAGGGTAGAAAGTTCACTTTACTCTCGATTTTGCAAATATTTCATTTGTTTTCAATTGGTATTTGATACTGATTTTATTTTTATATATTTTTACTTGGTTTCTTGGTTTTGGCACAAATTTTGTTTCTCCTTTTTCTTGGTATTATACACTTTACTGCTGGAGGGAATAATTTAAAAGTAAAAAATTGGGGTAAATAAGAGAATATAGAAGTAATACGCGGGACACGTTTTTGCACTTTAAATTTTATATTTCCGAGCACGCAAAACTATTATTTTCTTGCCGCAAAATATATTCAAAGTCGCACGTGCGAGCAAGCGAGACGGAGCGCGGCGGCACGGTGAGAGACAGAGACAGGCAGCGAGGGGGCGAAGGACAGTAAAGAATCGATAAAAGTGAAGGTGGGAATACTAAGAGTAACAATAACTCTATCATAAAATGTTAAGAATTGACTACAAAATTCACAAATTTGGAAATAAAATCTTTGGAATTCTCAAATATGTTTTGAAATATTTAATAGTTATAGAAGAATCCTCGAAATTCGTATCAACTGAAATGTAACTATATTTTGAGTAAACCTTTTAATAAATACATTAAATCTAAAACAAATTAGAAGCATAAAACTAAAGTTTTTTAACTTTATATTCCTTTAAAAATGATAAATTTTTCCCTTTTAAAGTCTTCACTGTAACGATGAAGTACAAATTCTTGTTTGTTGTTTTTAGGGGTGGCTTTCATTCTTCTTTTTTTTTTTTGCATTTTGGGCTCCTGGGAAACTGAACTGAAACTACACGGAACGAACGAAACGGTCCTCCCTTTTGGATGTTTTAATTTTTCGAAAACGAAAACAGAACCGAAACAGCTTGCCAAAAGGGAAATGCGCAAAAAAGACGGCGCAAACGCGAGACAAAAGAGATGGGGCGTTGATGATGATGATGATGCGAAGCGCAGGAGGAGGTGGAAGAGGGGAAAGGGTACCAGACAGTTCACAATGTTTAATAAGAAATTCCTAGTTTTATCTTTGAGCATTTATTCCAAAGCCAAACTATTGGATAATTTGTAATTTTCTAGATTTTTCTGTTATTTTCTGGGATTTTTGTTTATTTGTTTTTTTTTTTAGTCACACACTCTCGCACACACACACAAAGGGTTTTGATTCTGCAACGCATCCCTTGGATATTCTCTTCTATTTTGCGCGCTTTTGCACTTTTTCCCCTGATATTTTATGGCTATATATTCCGAGTTTTTCTTCTTTAACGGACCGAACTTTTTACATCTGATTTTGTTCCCGATTTTCTTATTTTATTTCCATTTTATATTCGAAACAAAGCAGCTGAGAGAGAGAGAGACCTTCCGAGACAGAGCGAGAGAGAGATGCTGCCGCATAAAGACAACCAGAGAGAGGGCGAGTAAAGAGAGCGCCGCCAGATGAGTGGGAAAAATCGAATCAGAATTGTGAGCGCATAAAGGATGGCAGGATAAACGAGCGGGCAAAGGCAAAGGCGGTCCGAAGGCAACAACACAGCAATGGCCACAAAAACATGTGCGTGAATGAATTCCGTTTTATTTCGTTTTCCTGCGCCTCTGCTTCTTCTATTTGGCAGCAGCATCTCGCGGATGGCAGCGGGAGCGGGAGCGGGACGGAACGCGGACGGGGCCGGGGACGAGAGTGAGTGCGAAGGAGACACAAGAGAATCACGTCCCTCGCTGCTGCTGCTGCTGCTTCTTCTTCTCGCCGCATGGCATATATATTTATTTTTAACTTTTCATTTCATTTATCTCGCCGCTCGCCTCTACGCTCAAATTTTAATTTTTTTTAAAGGTTTTCGCACTGCACTTTTCACGAAGGGTTTTTGTCTCGATGTTTTATTTTTACCGCTCTTTTGTTTTGGCAAAATTACATATTTCACCGCTGCTTTGCGTTTTATTTTTATTTATTTTTTTTTTTGTGTTGTTTTCACTTTCAAGCGTGCCGAATTTCCACTGAGAGCGAACCGCTGAGTTTTCCACCCACGACTTGTTGCGAAGAAAGCCAGAAAGCAACTGCGATAACCGTTTTTTGTGCTCTCCCTTTGGGGTATCGTTCGCTGCCTGCTAGTGGTGGGTCATTCATGTTTTCAAAACATCTCTCTGCTGGCAGCAGCAGGCGTTAGTGCCTGGCTCACTGTTGCGTTGCTGTTGCGACTCAATGTGAGTTTGCAGAGCCCTGTTGGACTCTATGGTGGCTGTTAGTTAACATGGGTGTAACAGTAGATTATCGATAGGTTAGTTTAGCTTGTTATCGAACTGTTAAAACCCTTAAAATTTGAATAAATTTTGTTTAATTATTGAGTTTTTGGGAAGTTTATGGTTTTTGTAAGGCACTTTTAGTTTAAAATATTTGTTTATAAATAAAATGTTATATATTTGTTATATTTTTTCTTTGTTTTGTTGAAGATTTTGCATTAATTTTAAGTTTTTTTTTGTGATAAATTCATTTTTAAATATATTCTGCTGAAATGCTATTTCATTTTCTTACTTCTATTGTAAACTTTAAATATTAAATTTTTTATTTCTGAACATTTTCCAGTCAAAACCCGAATTTAAAGACTCTCTTTGACTTTTTTTTGCTGCGCCCATAACTCTGCATAAAATTGCTAGCTCTTCAAACTTTCCGCCCGGTTTTTTGGCCATCAAAAAGTCGCCTTCTGGCATTTGTCTCAGTTCCGTCAGCTTTTCGCAGGCTTTTCCCCTAGTTTTCCCCCCTTTTCCCCCACTTTTTCCCATCATATATGGGCTCAACAAACAACGTCCGAGGCCCGACAAATCAAAAATTCGCCATGAGTCTGGTAGATGCAGGAGAGCTTTGGTTTTTTCTTTTTTTTTTGTGGACGAGGCTATTTCCAGGATATCGCAGGATTCGGAGGGAGGTTGGTCCTAGTAAAACCGAATCAAAAGTGTCAAGCCTCATTTTCGGTTGTCCAGGACAACGCTTGTCAAGATTGCATTAGCCAGCGTCCTGCTGGAAAAAGAAGGAACGAAGAAGGGGGTAGGGAAGCTAGTCTGGCAGAAAGTTACACTGGACAAAAATTGGGAGTA
Source organism: Drosophila punjabiensis (assembly GCA_008042585.1). Classification (NCBI taxonomy): domain Eukaryota; kingdom Metazoa; phylum Arthropoda; class Insecta; order Diptera; family Drosophilidae; genus Drosophila; species Drosophila punjabiensis. The sequence goes on from VNJR01001384.1 coordinate 10,391, forward strand.
TAAACTCAATATAAATTGAATATATATTATTTTTTAATTTATTAAAAGGAACTTTGTGATGATTTTATATTACTTTATATAGAAATTCGCTTTAAAATAAATTAAAATTATAAAAAATAAATATTTGTGTAATCAAAAGGATTTATTTTAAATTTTAATTTATTTTATTTTATTTATTTGTTCTATTTATTTATTTTAATTTATTTCATTTATTTATTTTAATTTATTTATTTATAAAAAAAACATATCTATTTGATAAAATGTTCAGCAACTAAGACAAGGTCACACTGGAAAACTGATATTTAAGCTGAAAGGTACGGTCACACTTTTCGTAAGAAACAATCAAATTTTTAGCTAGATTAGATTTGCTTAAATCATTTTAAGCTAATAAATAATGTTTTATTGCTTTGATTTTAGTTCAAGAAATACGGGTTTTAGTTTCTCAAAAAATGCACTGTGAAAAATTTATTCTTTTAAAAGGTAGAATAATTTTTTTCCCAGTGCAACTGGTCCAGAAGTAGGCGTGGTTCTTTTTGAGGGAGGCTTATTAACACGAAGGACAACAGCAGGCGTCGTCCGTCGCCAGAAAGAGGAAAAACCAGAGGAAAAGCGGGCTGGCAAAAATAGGGGGGGAGTCCCCTAGGTTAGCAAATGCAAATGGATTCACCGCAGGAGCAAAAGAGAAAGCCTGAAATGACCGCCGCC
>VNJR01001387.1:0-44403 GCA_008042585.1 Drosophila punjabiensis
AATGCAAAAAAAGAAGGCTGTCTACAGATTTCGGGCATAATCTATTTCGTTTTTCTGTAATTATATTACCTGCTAAGGAAAATACCCTTTCAGCTTCAGCGCTACTCGCTGGTATTGATAGAAGTCTCAAAGCTAATTTTGACAAAAGAGGGTAACACGTTTCTTTATTTTTCCACCACTCGATTGCTTCAAAATGTTCTGTTAGAGGCACTCTTTCGCTATAGTACCTATCAATTTCGTCTAAGTGATTTTCATTATATGAATTAGAATCAGTAACTAGCTTTGGGAAAAAGAATGTTGTTTTAGGTAGTATTGTTGGTTTGTTTGCTGGCAAGGGTAGGCTCGGACTCTCTGAATCGGATATCGACTGGGTTGAAAAACTAGAGCTTCTGGATGATCCGGTTTCGAAATTTCGCATTTGAGTAAAAGACTTGAGTAAAGACTTTAATTTCCAAAATATCCTCTTCTTGCAAATGTTTAGCGGGTGGATATAAAAAAAAACGCCGCCTTATGCCATATGCTTAAATTAGCTTGCCAAATTTCACCAATATTTTGAACAATTTTTTCTTTAAGCAGTGCTTTTGATGAAATATCTAAAATATTCGGCTGGCATATTTCTAAAACTTTCGTAATGGATGGCAATACGAAGCATATGGATGGCGAGCTACACGTTTGCAACTTCTTAAAAATTCTTTCAAAATCTTCCAAAAGCTCTACCAATATTTTTAACGTGGATTTATTTAGAGTTGTATAGATTTCCGTCACTTGGCTATCACTTAATATTTCATCCACATTTACCCAGTTATCAAAAATAGACTTTAGCATTTTGTAATTTGAATTCCATCGGGTCGGACAAGCGCTTTTTAATGTGGTTTCTAATGTATGTTGCAAATTTGCCTTTTTAAAATACTTTACAATTTTTTTGCACATTTTTACAATATTGTTAAGCTCAATTGCCTCGTCAAATGATTTTTCTAAAACGTTTGCAAGCAGGTGTGTGCTACAATTTAAGCGTGTGTTGTGTTCTAGAGCTTTTTTAATATTTGCGCCTCTGTCAGTTACAAATTTAACGTTGTCAATGTTGTCAATACTGAACTCAGAAAACAAGCCTTTAATTTTCATTAAAATATTTTCTCCGGTCGACTTCTGAAAATCCATTGACTTCAGTCCCAAGATTAAATCAAAAAGCCTGAAGTTTTTTCATAATACAAAGTGACGCCCAAAAAATTCCTTTGCACATATTGGTCAGTCCACATATCGACGGTCGCAGTTACTCCTCCTTTTTCCACAGCTTCCTTTATTTCGGTCGAAATAAGATTCCGCTTTTCTTCTGCGTCCGATTGAGCCTTCCGACTTAAAGTTGTTGGATCAGGTAGCAAGGCATCTACGTCTACCCTATCCCCATAGACTGCGCCGATTTTTATAAAAAACTTGACCAAGTTTTTAAATCCAGCTCCGGTTACGGCAGAAAATGGCCGACAGTCTTGTACCCATTGGGTACACATTTCGATGGCTTCTTTTTTGTCGTCCTCAGATACCGTTTTTAGTTCTTGTAGACCTCTCAATGATAGGCAGCATTTATGGCGGGATAAATTGGATGTTTGGTTTCTTACAAATCTTAGTACTTTTCGGCATTTACCGCAGAACACCCATCCTTCGACCACAGTTTGGTCTTCCTTTAAAATGTCACATAAAATACTCCATATCACACTTTTTCCTTTGTGTTGCGGGGCAACCGAGTATGTTCCACAAGTAATTTTGTTTTTTATAAAATCTGATGTCTCTGCAATTATTGCGACCTTTTTCTGCGACAGCAAAACTAGACTGAATCCTAACACGCTAACAAGTGGTCAAAAAACATAAGAAAGACAAGACAAAAAGAAGGCGATCACTGCATAAACACCCGGGTACTGTCTAGACACAAGGGTCATAAAAGTGTGTCGCCGCGACGCCCAGGGTCATAAATGGATATTTTTCCCATAACCCTTTTTGCGTAGTTGTTTTTTTCTTTCTCTTTGCCTGTTCATACAACCGTTATAAAAGCGAGTGCGATCGACACCCGCTCGCTATGACGTCATAGACACCCGGGTGACGTCATAGACACCCGGGTGTCGCCGAGACACCCAGGTCATATATGTTGGTTTTACCAACAACCCTTTTTTTTCTTGGGTGATTCTGCTTACTGTTTGCCTGCTCTCAAAACCGCTTTGAGTGAGAGTGTCGATCGGCACCCGCAGTGATCGGGTGCGCAGCGCACCGAGTGCCTGCAACACCCGTTAGATTTTGTGTGGGTGTTTGTATCTTACTTTGGTGCTTGGGTGTGAGTGGCACTCGCACTCAAATTTTGTTGGGTGTACCTAGAGTGGCAAAAAGTGCCACCCTTGCAGTTCTCTGGTGGGCATTTCAACAAGTTCAGGGTAAATGTAATATGCTTACATTTTTTCACATTGCCTTTTCAATTTTCAACGGCCACCAGATGCTCTTTTAAATTTTCTGTTGCTGTTTTTGGGCATTGATGACAATGGCGGTGTCATCAGCAAAGGTTGAGATGAATGTCTTGGAGCTTTTCTGGATGTCTACCGAGTAAAGGATGTAAAGGATGGCCCAAGCACACTTCCTTGGGGTAATCCAGCTTCAATTTGTTGAAGTGAACGATTTACATCTTACCGTAATGACCCTGTTTCTAAAGTAAGACTCAAGCAACTTATGGGTGTTATTCGGCAGAAGGATTTTAATTTTGTACACCAGACCGTCGATCCATACGCGGTCAAATGCTTGTGATACGTCCAGAAATAGAACACTGCAGTACTGCTTGTGTTCAAAGGCGGTGCGAATTTGAGATGTCAGGCGGTTTACCTGTTCGGTAGTTCCATGCTTTTCTCTAAATCCAAGCTGGTGCTTGGGGATCGCTCTGTTGTTTTGCATATGTGTTAAAAGGTGCGAAAGGAGAAGTTTTTCAAATAGCTTTGACAGGAAGCAGGCTGCTGGGCTTATACGAAGTAGCCTGAAATTTATCTTTGCCTAGCTTCGGGATCATTGTAATAACAGACTTTCCATTGGTCAGGAAAGTCGCCCCATTTTAATATTGAATTGAATATGCATGGGATGCATCTGACAGCGCATTTGGGCAAATCAATTATCATTTGGGGAGAAATTAAATCGTGACAAGAAGCTTTTTTTGGGATTAATTTGTTCTTTAATGGTCTTAAGTACTATGCTGTAATTGGAGAAGACGGAGACGAAAGCTGGACGTTTGGTAGAGTGAATTGATTTGTTGGCGGGTAAGGCTTGAAGACGTTTTGCAAGTGATTGGCAAAGCTGTTTGCCCTCTCTTCGTCACTACGCGCCCAGTTACCTGATTGTGATCAAATTGGCCATTCGGGTTCTATTGGTGGTTGCATGTTTGGATGAGCTCTCCATAGTGGAAATTTGTTGCCAGTAGGAGGTAGCTTTGCAATGTATCCACGTTGAGCCTGGTTTTTTCGATAGACAGTGCTTTCGCAAATTTCCAGATGCTTCGTTTAGTCTTTTCTCTGCGAAGTCTTCGTTTCTCAAGTAGAAGAGCTTCTATCTGAGCACTTGAGCGTCCAATTCTTGTAGGATTTGTGGCCGAGTGCTCCGGCGTAAGAGATTACGTCCTTAAGGTTCGAGCGATTTTTCAATGACAGATTCACACGAAATTTCAGGATCGAGTTTGATGTGTGCAGTTACATATTTTTTGTACTTCAGCCAGTTGGTTTTATTTGATGTCAGATGTTGGGGACGTTCCAAAAGGTGCGGCTGTTCAGACAGACAAAGGAGAACAAGCGAATGTTCGGATGTAAGCTCATCGAGAGTTTTTGCGTTTATTAGTCTGTGCGGCACTCTTTTATTTACAGCGTAGTCGATAATGTCTGGTTTTTTGTTGGGATTGGTAAGACGAGAACCCCAGTGGGAATTCTTTGCGTTATAATCACCGGCACCTATAAAGCAGCTTCCTAGTGAGTTATAGAAGTTCAAAAACTCGTTTTCTGCAATACTAAAAATTACAGGGCAGTAGATGGCTGATAGGGTCAGTGGGCCGTTAGCTAGGTTAATACGGAGGGATGTGGCCTGTAGGTAGTTAGTAGGAAATGTCTCCAAAGGATGGTATTTTATACGTCTTTTTATAAGTATTCCGGTCTCTCCGTGCGCTTTGCCGTCTGGGTGGTTGGTTGCATAGAATATGTAGAATGTAGAACATTGTACGGATTGCTGCGTCTCTGATGCAGGCGGCTCTTGAGTTCTTTGTAGACAGGACAGCCCCGGTAATTGGCATGTTTAGTTTCTGGCGCCAGTTTAATCTTAAAAAGCGGTTACGGGATTTTATTCCTCTTTGCTATGTTCAAAACGAACTTCACATCAAAGCCTTTTTTTCAAGGCCTCCAGTTATTTCTTCTATAGGGACTGTTGATCTATACCTTTTAATAAAACTTGTAACCCATTTTTACTTTTTAGTCGGTAAGTGTAATAATTTATAAATTCATTGTCATGGTAACGAGTCACAGAAGGAAAGTGTTCTTCATTGTTAGTCTGCACTTTTGTTTCTGATGTATTTGCTCTCCTTAGAATGGTAATAAAGAAGGTTTTTGAACCAATTACTTGTTTAAACTTGATAAGGTCTGAACAGTTGTGTTTCCTTATGTAGAAAGAAGGTGGCCAAGTTTGGATTTACTATTTTTTGTGGGATGAGCTTTCTATTGATTTGTACATACCGATCGATTCCGGTCTGTAGAAGCGTATTGTTCGTAAGACAGTCAGTAGAAGTGAGTTTTACTTGCAGTGTTGAGTAAGGGAGGGCACAGTAAACTTCAAGACTGAGCAACGGCGGCGCTGCTTAGGCATTGGGTTGCTGGTGACAGTGAGCGCGTTCTTTAGCTAATTGGGTTTTCAGTTTCTCACAGGCACAAGGAAACATATCCCTTGCGATATGGCATTTCTGCCAGCGTTTTTTCGCTGTATTTAAAAATTTTTTTTTGGTGTTTTAGAGCTCTCTCGGCAGAGCGATCAAAAACACGTCTACACGGGGCAACCATTGTATCCCCCCTTACTGTAAATATTAAATAAATAAATGAATTTAAAAAAAAAACGCACACACACACAGTCATGATTGTGATCCTTGGTTGGGTATAAATTCTGGCAGTTTCTGGAGGAAAATATCGTTCAGTGACCAGCAGTCAGCTCATTCACCAGGTTCAGCACCAGCTCCATCAACAAATCCATCACCAGCCTCAGCACCAGGTCAACCACCAGCTCCAACGCCAGCTCCAGCACCAGCTCCAGCGCCAGCTCCACCACCAGGTCCAGCACCAGCTCCACCACCAGGTCCAGCACCAGCTCCAGTACCAGCTCCACCACCAACTCCTCCAACTCCAACCAGCAATAAAAAATGAATCCGTCGAGCAGCAGGAACAGCAGCAACCCCACCAACAGCATCAACACCAACACCAGCTCCGCCTCCACCGGTAACATTAAAAACAGTGCATCAAATTTGCCTCTTGGGGTTACTCAACAGGACATTGATGTATTATTAAAAGATATAGAGGAATAATGAAAATTTTTAACTCATGCAGAGTTAAGGATCAAATTTGTTTTAACCAATTGCCTGTGAACGTTCCATTGGACGTTCATATGGCAAAAAGGGTGAGTGGGAAATTTGGCTCTAACAATAAAATTGAGCTAGATTCCCATTACGTTTACATCCCAGAGAGCTATAATGTAAATCTATTAGACAATGATTCACCATATATAAAAAAGAAGAGGAATCTTTTATTTTACAATACGAATAGACAAAACTCAACACCTCTTAGTAAAAATANTTCAGGCTAAAAATAAAAATAAAAATATTAAAAAAAAATAATAAAATAAAATCTTAAAAATTAAATAAAAAAAATGTTTTATATTGGGTTGGGAATTGGGTTAAAATTTTATTTAAGCTTTTTTATTTTCAGGATAAAAATAAAAATACAAATAAATAAAAAATAATAATTAAAATTAAATACTAAAATTTTTATTTGGGAATCGGGAAAAATTTATTTTCCGTTTATTTACTTTCAGCCTTATAATATAATTTTTTAAATAACAATAATAATAATACAATAAATAAAAAAATAAGGAATATAAAAAAACCTTTTTTCAATTAAAATAATTTTTTTTTGGAATTGGGAATTTGGGTTTCATTTAAACTTAACTTATTACTTTTTCTTAATAAATAAAGAGCTATAATACTAGGTCTGGTTAACTGATCAGCTACCAGGTCTGATTAACTGATCAGCTACCAGGTCTGATTAACTGATTAGCTGCCAGGTCTGATAAACAGATCAGGTAACAGGTCTGATTAACTGATCAGGTACCAGGTCTGATTAACTAATCAGGTACCAGATCTGATTAACTGATCAGGTAACAGGTCTGATTAACTGATCAGCTACCAGATCTGATTAACTGATAAGGATTTTTTTTATATATGCTATATATGTTATCAAATCAAGATTTATGTATTAGTTCACGTTTGCTAAGCAAAAAAGATAAAATAAAAAATATATTAAAATTAAAAATAAAAAAATATATATATAATACAAAAAAAAATTATAATAACAAATAAAAACTAAAATGAATGAAAACATTTTAAATCAACTAACAAAAACTCGCAGTGCTCTTAAAAAAATCTCAGAATTAAAAGAACACCAAACTTAAAATATTATGGAACTGAAAGAAACATTTAAGCCTATAACTGAGCCATTGCATGAACTTGGTAATGATAACAAAAAATTACATAACGATTATACTACCTACCTACCTAACGATTATAAAAATAAAAATACTGGAATCAAAACAATCTATTAGACAATGATTCACCATATATAAAAAAGAAGAGGAATCTTTTATTTTACAATACGAATAGACAAAACTCAACACCTCTTAGTAAAAATAATTCCAAATCATATGATATGATCATATAAAGAGCGATATTGTAGATGAAGACGATGATGATGATAATGATGATCAATTTTTTCCCAACCAGCTATAGAAGATGATGACTTTGACTCTCTAACGAGATCACCAGCAGTAAGAACACAATCACCTCTTCACACGTCGTCTTCAATATTGGAAGAATCATTGAAACATGAAGAGAGCCAAACAAATTTTAATATTAGTGAACTGGCACGAGATCATGTTTTGGATAAGACATATGGTCCTAGAAAAAATGGTGATGGACAATTAATGCTTGGGAGTATTCACATAAGTGTTTCAAACAAAAAAATTGAATTTGATGATGGTCAAAACTGGAAACTTACAAATGGATAATATTCCTTATTATGTCATCATCTACCACAGAATTATAATAAACAGGAAATGGAAATTTACAGACAAATTTTATTAAAAACGAATATATATCGAAGAAACTTTCTTCAAGTGAAAGGAACAAGAGCATTATTATATTCAGAAATTATTAAACCACTTTTACCTAAATCACCTATTACCGATTCAACATCAAAACATAATAAATCGAAAATTACTGGGAGGGGTTTATGAGCCTTACTATGTCCAAACCAAGATATATCTACTGGGACAGTCTAGATGAATTAGTTAAAAGGTTACAACTATTAATGGCATCAGAATCTGCTGGAAATGCAAATCATACAAATGAAATTATATCCATAATTGAAGAATTGAGAGAGGATCAAATAATTCGCTAATATACCATATATTTTCACATCCATAATCAAGAAATGTTATTTACATAATGTCTGTTGACAAGTTTGGACGGTATATACATGAAAAGCAGAGCTCTAACCAGTTAAAACGATATGAGAAAACTATAACAGGATTGTACTTAGACACAGATAGAAATTTTAATATTCAACTTAGGCGAATAAAAAATGGAGGCTTTCCAAAAGATAATAAGGGTATAGTTATTAAGGAGTATGTCGAAAAACCAATTCACGATTTGAGAGTTTCTCTTTCAACATTAAATGTAAAATATAATAAAGAAATTGGTACAAACTTTGATGGACTTAAGACAATCGATTTGGATACAGAGGGCAACTTTAATATACAGCGTATGCAGAATGAAGACATTCAATAAGAAAGTGATAAAGCCACGAAAGATAACGTCGACCCCTCTTTAAAGACGCTAAAGGACTCAATTATTTTCATCAGAAAGAATTAATTGTAACTGTACCTGACATTAGGTAAGGTTAGGTTAATCGAGCGGCCCTCGGGGGGCTAAGCATAGGCCAGTATGGCCCTTAGTTGCCCGGGTTGTTCTGGGGTGGACCTATGAATTAATTCTGCGGGTTTCGAAGTCCTTGAAGATCGAGATCGCTTTAGCGAAGGCAAGTAGTTCGCCAGGCTTTCTCTTGGAGCCATCTTCCAATGACGCCAGAGACGGAGCGCCTAGGTGTCGTACTCTTGACCTTGTTAGAGCCGGACATTTGCAAATGAGATGCTCCAGGGATTCGGTTGCCCCAAATTCATCGCATTTCCGGCTGTTGGCGTTTTCGGTGATGCCCAGCTTGACGGCATGCGTCGCGGTGAGGCAGTGACCTGTGAGGATTCCTACTAACAGTCTGCAATCTCTCCGAGAAAGATGCAACTGAGTTTATCTTTGCGCTCTTTGCACATGATCCTTGATATCTTACAGGTAGTGTAATTTCTCCTCCACCTGCTTTTTGCTCTTTTGTTAGCCTGTCCCTCTAGCTCATTTTGGAGCGTTCTTTGGGAGACCGGAACGTTTTCTGTTCTTTCGCTCGCCAGTCCGACGCCTTCTTTTGCAAGTTCGTCCGTGGTTTCGTTACCATCTATGCCCTGGTGGCTAGGAACCCAGTAAATCCTCACTTACTTAGTCGTGGAACTGACCGTTGACGATTGCATGGATCTTATCGCCGCTTGACTGTCTACAAACAATTTGACCGCTTCATATGGACGGTTTATGCTCTGCGCAAGCTCTACCGCTTTACCGATGGCGAATGCTTCCGCCTGGAATATGCTGCATGCTGCATTGACTTGGTAGCTTATACCTGACATTAGAGCAGAAGTTATTGAAGACCGATTGGATCGACTTGAGGGAGTTATCTCAAGCATGATTGAAAAAATTAGGTTTACTAAATAATTTTTTTAGTATTTAGAAAAAAAAAGTATATATAAATATATATTGTATAATATTAGAATAAGATATAAATTAAAATTTTAATGAAAGATACAGCTTAAATATGAGTAGGCGAGGTATTTTTAATGAATTACATGCTCTATAACGTAAACATTTTTTGCGTCGTAGGGTTATTATAAAGGGGATTGATGATTTATTTCAAGTTGACTTAGTTGAAATGGGAAAGTACGCTTCCTCAAATAAAGGGTATAGCTAAGCAATTAAATTAAAAACTGCAAATGATATAACTGAGGCCATGGAAAAAGTATTCATGACTAAATACCTAGAATACCTAAGAATCTTCAAACAGATGATGGAAAAGAGTTTTTTAACACTCAATTTAAAACATTAATGAAGCGAAATAAAATTAATCGTAATTCAACTTTTAGCAGGCTTCAATTGTTTAATAAAATAAAATAGATTTAATAGAATATTAAAAGAACTCATGTGGAGAGAATTAACACTTAATTTAAAACATTAATGAAGCGAAATAAAATTAATCGTAATTCAACTTTTAGCAGGCTTCAATTGTTTAATAAAATAGAATAGATTTAATAGAATATTAAAAGAACTCATGTGGAGAGAATTCAGTTTTAATGGTACATATAAGTGGATTAATATGTCAAACATCTTTTTTTTTGTTTACAACACAACGCACAGAACAATAAAAATGGCTTCAATTAGTGTAAATAGTGAGAATGAGAAACATATTTTGAAAACAGTATACAATAACATTAAACTGTTCACAGGTAGCAAACTAAAAATGGGGGACAATGTACGAATAAGTAAATATAAAGGAGTATTTGAAAAGTCATATACTCCAAATTGGAGCACTGAAATCTTTAAAATTTTTAAAGTTCAAAATACTTACCCTGTAACATACTTACTGGAAGATTTAAAAGGTTTTCCGATTAAAGGGGGTTTCTATAAAGAAGAACTGAAAAAACCTTTTTCCCAGATGATAAAAGGTAGCAGAGCTCTAGTACGCTGGCTCAATTTTCCAAAAACTGATGACAGTTGGATTGAAAAATCTGAAATTTTGTAATAATTAAAACACACAGAGAAATAGTTTATTTGAATTATTATTTATATATTTATATTTATTATTTTATTCTTAGTATTAGTATTAGTACATTCGAATTATTTTATTTTTAGTTTTTATTTAAGTATCTTATGTTTAAACATTTTTATATAAACTATTTTAATACAACCTTAAATAAATTGTTTTATTATTTTTATATTTTACATTTTTATTTTGGTTCATAATCTTCTTGTAATTTCTTAGTAGTAAAATTATATACAACATGGTGTATTAAATTTAATAATTGATTATGAATCGCACTTTCATTTTTATCCAACTTTCGTTTAAGACTGTCTTTACGTTGACAACTTTAAGGACTGTTACTTTTGTATATTAAATCTCTTAATTGAAGATTTATAAATCCCATTTCACTCATTATTCACTTTTCACATTTCACTTTGCATAGTGACCTATTGCTAGAGTTGAAACTCCATCTTCACAAATAACTCTTTTATCATCCATATTGTCTAATGTTATTTTAGTTATTTTTACTGTACTTATTTCATGTCCTCCAGATCTAAACATGTGCATAGAATCAAATTCTTATTGACCAGTAAATAAACAAGTTTTATAACCATCAAATGTTATTTTTTTAAACTGCTGTAATTTATTCCCTTGTTCTTTTTGACACATTTCTGAGGCTGATTACCCACACTTTTAGATGTATATGCATACATTTTCGATCGCAATCCTACGAATTCTGTCATCGGCATTCCATTTAGCTTATCTTTAAAAACCCAAGTCGCTTCTTATTGCATTGCTTAAAAATATATTCATCAGCCAATTCTTTTGGATACTCGGATGTATCAAATTTAAACTCAATATCATCCCTAATGTCTGCATACAAATCATTAGTTTTAATTAAATCATGGAGATCAACTTTTTTTGCTTTGGAATCGATGGTGGAGAGCTTGTTGGCTGGACAGAATGGCAGATCATTGTGTAAATCATGAAGCGAGAATGGATATTCTAAGTCAACCTGTAATATATATCAATACTCGCTGTCCTCACTAATGTTTTCAACATTAAATGATTCTATTTCGTTTGCTTCTAACCACTTAAACTCTGCATAAGGAAGGGGTTCTGACATAGCCCAACCATACAAATTATTGGCATCCATATACATTAGATATTCAGACTCCTTGGTAGGATCGTAATCATCAAGGTCTTTATTGATTGCTTTGGTATACCTGTGACTACTTTGCACTAACCCCTCTCGAATTCCTCACTGTATATGTCTGATCATATCAATATCAGTGATTAATTCTAGGGTGACTTGTGTCGTCTTTAGCATGACATCCCAAGACAAACTCGGAATGGTAAAATAACGTGCAGGGTCCAGTTCATGAATTTGTAAACAAATCCCCCTAAAATTTTGAAAAACATCTGATAGCAATAAAACATCTGTTTTCAAATAAAGTTCCAGATAGTCTTTAAGTGATTGACACTTGAAATGATTGTACATGCTTGCATGTATTTAGCCTCACAACATTCAATTTCTGGCAAAGTACTATAAAACCTTCGCCGAGGTGGGAGAGAAGATTCTTCTAGTCTTTAAGGTTATCCAAATATCCAAAATACCAAAAATACCTTTCCTACTAAGAAGTGCAAAATCTTCTTTATTTGAGTATTGAGAGCTCAACACATTAAAATGTTCATCATTTGAATGGTGAAAGAGTATCTAGACTAGAGGACAGAAAACGTAAAGAATCTAAAAATCTAATTTCTAAAGTATTTTTTCCAACTGAAATATATTTGGAAACTGCAATATATAATTCCTTGTTTGTAGGAATTACACGTATATCTCCATCTGCTTCCCAAGCTCTTTAACGAACAAATGGGCATCATATTTCGAGAAGTTGTGGAAGAAAACAGGAATAAAATTACCTGACAGTGATCTCTCACTCTGTCTTTCCAAAATTACCCTTACAAATATGGCAATTAATGGCATCAGAAAAATTTTTAATGTCCTGTTGACTCATTTTAATTGGAGTAATGTTTGCCATATGATTTTCATACAGCTCAGACAAATAGGACGTTAAACAATCTATGAAAGTGCGACTCAGATTCGGACCGGTCTTTAAAACTAACTTATCTAAACTAGAATCAAATACACACTTTATATATTATGCAAATGAAATTGAAACATGCTTATTAACTATTCTAGTTTTCTCACTTACTGCTACTGACATCGATTCCAATATGCATTCAAAGTCTGCATAAACTATAATACCTCCAGTTGGAGATGGTAATTTGAGAATTTTAGTTCTGATGCATTGAGAGGTGGTGTTTCGGTGACCACTTTGCCGCATATATCTAGATGTTTTTCAGTACTTTCCTCTCTCGATGAATACCACAGACAGCTATTGCAGAAGAATCGCTATATTTGGTGTTTAGACTGTTTTAGACTGAAAAAAAGAAAACAAAAAAATATATATTTAAATATATTTTATTTATTTATTATTTATTTATTTATTTTTGTTTAATTAAAAAAAATTGTTTATATATATCAATTTATTCTATTTGTACTTACCGTGACATACTTGAGATGAATACGAAATGTCCAAGATCGTTCGCAGTTGGTCCTTTCACATACAATAAATTTTTGTGAATTTTCTTTACTACTCCATCTGCGTAAAGTAGGCCATGCACTATCAGTGTCAAATCCAAAGACATTTATACTTATGTCGGGATTTTGTGCAGTGAACTTTTTTACATCATCCACATTCACTGGAAAATTTAGTCCAGTGAAATCAAGTTGAACGCCCCCTTCAGCGTATATTAAAGGTGATGTAATGTTCACCTTATATATCAAGTATCGCTGAGGCTTGTCATTTGATGTAAAGCTCGAAAGGATAGCCCACTTAAAACAATACTCATCATTGTTTTGAACGTTTATCACGGCATTTTTCTTTTGGAGTTTTTCAGGTAGCTTGAAGTGTATTGATAGTTTCAATGGATGCGAGATAAACTCCAACCGCTATCCCTTCTATGAAACTCGCACATTTTCGCCTCAAGTTCATCATTATGGTAATCCAGGTATGCTTCTAAATTGGAGCTGCTGTAATAAATGTCATTTTAGTCTGGAATGACTTTATTTCAACACGAGTATCATGCTCCTTGACTAGCATGTACTCTCCAAAGAGCTTGAAATTGATTTTGGAGCAATGGTGGATGTCCAACGAATTTTTTAAATGAAGGAGCAAAGATAGAGCCGGTTTATCAAAAAATTAAATTGGATTTCTGAGTGTAGCCCCCTTATAAACGAACATGTTTTGGAGAATTCGTCCCTTGAATCCATCCAGTATCTTCTTCACACTTCCATCAGCATTTTGTGTGGATAATAATTTATGGGCTTCAGTGCGGAGATGATGTTTTAATTGCACACCCATTGGCAAATATATTTTGCAATATGCGCAGTATGTTCCACTGCTAACGCTAACTCTGGAGTCAAGCATAAGGGGGTCTTCTTGTATGTTTTTCAAGAGTGCATCTAAATCAAGAGTAAATCTAAATTGGATGCGTTATTGGTGGAGGTGGAGCTGGTGCTGGTGATGATGGTGTTAATGATGTTGGTGTTGTTGGAGATTGATGAATTCATTTTAATGATATTTTTTGTTTTTTATATATTGTTTTAAAAAAATGTATTTAGTTTTGTTGTGTTTTTTGTTTAAAATGTTTATATTTTTTTGTTTTGTTTTGTAAATAGTTTAAATATAGTTTAAAATAGATAAGGTAACACTAAGAACTATCACATGTAAATATCGATAATATAAGGACACGATATATTGTAATCGCCCGGATACGATCGAGAACAGTACGATCACTAATAAACGAGCAAAAATAAGGAGTTTTACATATCAGGTGTGGGGTAAAGGCCCGTATAAAATAGAACACCTTGGTTATGAAATATAGCGACATAATAAAGAAGACAAGACTTGAGCTGAAAGCTTTTCTGGAGCGGGAGAAGGTGTTTTTCCAAGAAGACGCCACTATCCATCAACTGCACACGGCGACAAAAATTAAAATGGACACGCAGAAGTTATCTGAACTAACCTTGAGCAGTTGGAACTGGAGAAGCTGAACTTGGAGGAGTTAAACTTGGAGGAAACTCCGCGTGGAGCCGAAGAATTTTCGAGAGCTGGTGGCGACGCTTGTGTTGGAGACGAATGTGAACATGAGCAAGAAAGAGACGGCGATAGTGCGTTGGCAAATGGCGATCTACTGGCGGCGGTGGACATGCAGAGTCGTGAACGAGTTTCGGCGAATGATGAAATTCTGGGAAGCATCGATGTGGCGGCGGTGGACATGCAGAATCGTGAACGAGCGTCGGCGAACTTAGAGGCGGAGCTACAACACCTACAGCAAATTGAAAAGTTGTACGCTGCGCGTAAACGTGTGGCAGGGTTAGAAAAAGCGTTGAGTCAAAATAAGTCAACTCAAGAAACCATTATCGATATCGATGATCTGGACGCCCTAATTCAACCGTTTTCTGGGGACAATGGATATTATGTATTGCGTTGGAATGACGATTTTTCGAACATTATGGATATATACGGCGTGCCGGAGAAAAAGCGTTTTATATTCGCCAAACGTTTGTTGATCGGATCTGCTAGAGCATTCATGAACGAAACAGCAGCCCTAAATTGGCCGAGGCTGCGAGCAGAACTAATTGCCGTTTTTGACCTCAAGATCACTGCATTTGATGTGTTCAAGCAGCTGGAAGCCAGGGAGAAATTACCCGGAGAAAGTGCCCTACAATATTTTTTTGCCATGTGCGGCATTGGTCGACAGGTGGATCTGGCGCCAGAGGATATCATCCGATTTATCGTGGAAGGCGTGGGAGATAAATCTGGAAATGCGTCTGCAATGGCTTACTGCACTTCTTTAAACAAGCTGCGTCAGAAAATTATGATTTACGACAAAATGAAGAAAATGCCGGCGCAGCAGACTTCAAAGCCGGAGGAGAAGACTAAATTGGGGAAACCCCAAGAACGTGCGCCTGCTCCTGAAGCCATGGCTAGAGATTGCGGGCGACCCAAGAGGCCGGATGGGGCCTGCTTCAAGTGCTTTGGGCTGGACCACAAGTACCAGCAATGCCCTAAGCGAGAGGCTTCAACAAGGACGGCACCCATGGAAGCTGAAGAGGAATCTGGATCTGAGGACTTGACAGCGTTTAAAGAAATCAAAATTTGAGGATTGCGAGGTGAAAAGGGAAAATATATTCTGTTGTAAGTTTATTCGATACTGGCAGTCCGGCTAGCTTTATTCGTAAGTCATTAATTCCAAAAAATATTGTTTTGAGTTTAAGAAAATCGAGGTACTCTGGTTTAGGATGACCGCGACTATCAATTTGGGGCGTTTTGGAGGCCTCTGTTAAGTTTTACGTGAAAACATACTCCCTTCTTTTAAATATAATCGACGATAGGATATTACCATACCCTGTACTGTTAGGGCGAGACTCACTTAAAATAATAAAAGTTCAATTAACTCGTAGAATAGAAAGTAATGCTGCTAAATCCAAAGACCCTTCCCTTTTCACCGCGTAGATAAATTCAAAACATAATTTAAGCAAAAATACTCAAATTTTAGATGATTCTTTTGAGATAGGAACTGAGTTTGGGTTGGAATCGACAAAGATGTGAAAAAGTTATTCAACTTCATTATGTTAGTAAGCAATATGATTACAACACAGCACCTAGATATCGGATGTCCATTAGATTAAGGACAGTATGAGTATCTGAGAATACCTTTTGGTTTAAAGAATGGCCCTGCAGTGTTCCAACGATTTATTTCAGAAACGTTTTCAGACTTTATAAGAAAGAAGAACCTAGTTATTTATATGGACGATATAGTTATAGCGACAAAGACAGTAGATGAGCACTTAGAGATTTTAGGAAAACTTTTGGATCGTATTAGCGAATATAACTTGGAGATAAACGAGAAGAAAATTGAGCAATTAAGTGCATTTAACGAGTCGATGTTTTAGCCATTTTCAGTCCTGGTAGAGAAACTGAGCTCCATACAGATGCCAGTTCCCATGGGTTTGGTGCTATATTGTTGCAGCGACAAGATGATGGAAAAATTCACCCTATTTCGTTTTATTCAGGTAAAACCACTGCAGCAGAATCCCGATACCATAGTTTTGAGTTGGAAACACTCGCAATAATAAATGCGTTGCGCCGTTTTAGAGTGTACCTTGAGCATAGGCCGTTTAAAATAATTACGGACTGCAATGCGTTAGTGCAGACACTTAGTAGAAAAGCTAATAATCCTAAGATTGCCAGATGGTCCCTTGAGCTAGAGAACTACGATTATTTAATTATGCATAGACCCGGTGTGAATATGCCCCATGTCGATGCCTTGAGTAGACAATTAGAAGTTGTGAAGCTGTTAAAGAATAGTGAGTTAGGTAATGATAAGGACTTGTTAGAAAACCTTGAGCAGAACCGTAGAGATAAACTTGTTGAGAACCATAGAGGCAACCGTAGAGACAAACCTTTAGAAAACCGTAGAGACAAACCTTTAGAAAACCGTAGAGACAAACCATTAGAAAATCGTAGAGACACACTTTTAGAGAACCGTAGAGACTAACTCTTAGAAAACCGTAGAGATAACCTAAATAGAAGCAGTGAAGATAGTTTTATTAAAAGCGTTTTAGAGATCCGTAGAGACGCGCCTGTAGATAGTTCGTTAGTAGATAGCTCTTGTAAAGACCCTTTAGAGAGAATACGTGTTATGTTAGAGAATCTTCGTGAGGAAGAAGAGGAAGAGATGGCTGATAAGAATTACATGAACGGTAGTAAAATGGCCTGGGGAGATGGTAAATTGGAGTCTCGTGAGGATGATTTTCTAAAATCAATACCTTTAGTTGGAGTCGTAGGAGCAACACCTGATGACGTAGACCTGATTCTACAAACGGAGCAAATGAGAGATGAGAATATAGTTCGATTGAGAGAGAAACTGGAAAGAGGAAACTTGCGTTACTTTGAGTTGAGCGATGGACTATAAATCATATCGGATCGAGGTACTTGTTTTACGTCACTCGAGTTCACCACCTTTTGTCAAGAGCGAGACATTGAGCACATAAAGGTAGCTAAGGGAGCACCGCAAGCTAACGGCCAGGTAGAGCGTGTAAACCGTGTGTTAACGCCTATGTTAGGGAAATTGTCAGAACCTTTAAGTCAGTCCGATTGGTATAAGCTACTTAATAAAGTTGAATATGCAATTAATAACGCGGTACATAGTAGCACCCAGGTAACGCCTAGTGTCTTATTGTTTTGAGTAGTACAAAAGGGACCTATAGTGGATGAGCTTTCTGAGTACTTGGAGAATAAATTCAATGATGAACCTAGAGATCTGGTCAGAATCCGTCAGCATGCAACTGTCAATATTCAGAATTCCCAAAGGAGAAACGAAGATTTTTATAGTAGGTGATTATGTGGCTATAAGAAATGTGGATACCACTGCAGGAATTAATAAGAAGTTTGCTCCCAAGTACCGTGGGCCTTATAAGATGTGTTCGATAATGATAGGTACGAAGTTGTTTATATTGATGATTGCTAGTTAACGCAGATGCCATTTAGAGGTGTTTTTGAACCTGCTAGACTTAAGCCTTGTATAAGTAATGTTAATGAACTTGTTGCCCTTTGTTTATAAAGACCGTGGTCGATCTGTAGTCAGGTCGGCCGAATGTAAATAGTATAAATATAGTTAAAAATAGATAAGGTAACACTAAGAACTATCACATGTAAATATCGATAATATAAGGACACGATATATTGTAATCGCCCAGATACGATCGAGAAGAGTACGATCACTAATAAACGAGAACGAGTACGAGGAGGACGTAAGAAATAAGAAAATAAGGAGTTTTACAGATTAAAAGTGTTAAATTTTTATATTTTCACAAACACTTGTTATCTTGGGTATTTCGTTTTGAAACTGAAATTTCAGGCGAAGACCGACTTGTGGAAATCGATTGGACCTCGAAGTAAAAGTGAAACTTGAGACTTAGAACTCTGCATTTAGGCCCTATGGTCTCATCCACCTGAGTTTTCAACATTTTGACCGGTTTTTGCTTTCGACACGATCTGATAAAAACAGATCCTTATTTCTTAGGTAGTATGTATATAGACGTGTCTTTTTACCCATCACCCCACCCTTTTGTAAGAGTAGGTTGGATGAGGTAACTAAATTGTTCATGCTCTTGTTTTTTACATTGAAGTAGAAGGGACAATTTGTGTGCGGTGCCTCATACCATTGCGGATTTAGAATGGATGGACCTTTTCCCATACCACCCCACCCTAACGTTAAGGTAGGCTCTTCTGAGTTGAATACCTGAGCCTTCATTCACATCATTGCAGGTGATATATGCTAAGGGAGATGATTGCAGCTTATGATGATTGCAGCTTATGACCTTTTCACCCTCCATCCCTTTTTCGTTTGGTTCGCCCGTGCCTGTCCTTTAGTGGAAGGGAATCACGCACAAGTGCCTCTCCCTAAAATCTCGGTTGACCATTTCATCCCTCCCTATTCATTGCATTGTGAGTTCTCAGGTGTGCGCCGGCTTTTGTTGACCTTTTTACCCTCCATTTCTTTAAGGATCGTACCGTTCATTTCATTAACGGACGGGACTGCAACTGTGGAATGTGACCATTCATCCCTTTTGGGCGTGGGAAAAATGATCGGAGGCGGATCGAACGCGTTGCGATATCGCTCCCTCGCGTTCGCACTCATAGCCGTCTCGATTTCGTCTTCGTGGCGGAAGCGCTCCACACACGTTTCTCACGTTCCCTCACACCATTTAATCACTGACCCTAATTTAATATTATTACCCAACCATTTTAAGAGGATGACAGGGGAAAAGATATCCCCAATTTATTTAATTAATGACCCTCATTACCGATTAAAGATCAAAGCTGGCCCGCTTCTGTGGCTGCCCCCCTACTGATGCGGTTGTAATCTGCGCATAAAGCCCTAAAGGGTTCATACACTTCAAACTCCCTACTACAGTGACCAATAACTAAGGGGATATAGGATCTGGATGTTAGTCGGGGTACGTTGAAATTGAGATGACCTAGCAGATAGGGGCTCTCCACGTCCCCGTGTATTAGCTTATGTAGAAAGACGACGCCAAGCACCGTTCTACGGTTAGCTAGCGAAAGAGGTTAATTAATAGAAGTCTATTAGAGTAAGACGGTGATCTCAGGTCGGCATCCCAGGATAAGCGACGTAGGGCGAACAGCAACAATTTTTATGGGACAGACTCAATGCGGGTAATATGGACTCCAAAACTGGGACTCCAAACGCAAGAACCATATTCCAAAATGAGACTCTTAGTTGCAAAAGGGGAGTTGAATTCCTTCGACTACCTTTTAATAAATCCAAACACGCCTCTGGCTTTATTAACCATGCAGGAAATATGTTCAATGAACGAAAGTTTAGGATCAAGGCGGACTTCTTGATCATCGACAAGAGTTATTTTTTCCAAAGAGCAATCATTAACCATATAAGTGGCATACTAAGATTAAAATAATATTTTTTCCTAATATTTGTCTAAAGGCGGCGCCTCTCTTGCATAGCTCCTAGACGATTTAATGTGACAGAAATATGGAAAACAACTTCAAGGTATTTGGATGATTGGATATGGGCTCTAATAGGCAAGGGTGGATTGGTGTCCAGTTTAGTAAAAAACATGGTGGCTTCATTGGCCTTACCTACTACTTCGGCGAATCCATTGGGTCATCCCCGGATAAAGCTGGTAGCCGAAATCCAACACCATCCAACATGGTCCTTTAAAGCGACATAGGAAAGGCCACTAAAAAAAGGAGCTTCTAAAGAACCTGTGCCAGGTGCATGACAAGATTTGTGACAGGGCTCATAGTCGGCGACTTATGTATGTATACTATACCCATTCGCTTTTATTACGCGTGAGCGGGATTATTCATGATGCCACCGTGGCTGCTCGGCTCACCATAAAGTTCACCCTTACCGGTAAGAGGGAAGTTCATGGTGCCACCGTTGCTTCTCAGTCAGCATAAAATATACTCTTACCGTTATGGAAAGATCAAAAATAAAATTGTCCTCAAAAAAAAAAAAAAAAAATCAAATGCCTATTTTATATTGTTCGCGCCACAGGGCGCATAGTTTTCTGCAATGTGAGAGTGAGCTCTCCCTCTCCTCGGAAGTTTGCTCTCTGCCTCCGATTCCAACCGGCAAACGGCGCCTCTCTACTCTTGCAATAAAGCACTGAAGCTTATAAAGTGAATTATTTGTGTGAAGTCGACACCACCCCCGCTTATTCTATTTCGTTCTGCGGGACCACGGGAATTTTCCAGCAGTCACTACCACCGGACCACCACTATCCGGAAGCATAATTCGTGCAAGCCCGTATTCAAAGCTTCGAATCCGCCCCCTCCATTTCATGGTCCTTCAAGTCGGATCTATCCTAATCCCCTCTAGCGCCCCCTTTGCGGATTTTTAAAGATAAGTACGACTACGTCCAAAGTCCATTCGTCAGTGGTCGCAATATTACTTTTTCGACGGCGCTTTTTCTTTCCCTCCGATTTCAAAAGTGAAAAGTGAAAAATATTGTAATATATGTACTGTGAAGTAGTTCTTAGGCTGGGGTGAAACTCAGTCACGGCAGGATCTCTTTACAGAAAATTTATAAAGATAGGACAATGGGTTTTCGATTAACGGTGGGCTGACGTGAGATGGAGGTTGTCAGCCACCGGGTTGCCAAGCTGGAAAACTCTATTTTTGATATTAGCAAAATAGCGAAGGGAATCCGCGGTAGCGCGTGTTTGGGTCTGGCTCGTGGCACTCGCCGCGAGGAGACCGAGAGGTATCGATTACGGGATGTTTTCTACCCGTTAGGAACTATGCATCTGCCAGGTGGAATCCCAACCGGCACTCGCCGACAAGGTCGTCACCCTGGATGTCAAGTTCCGCCGTCAGCACTCGCTGTCGGTTCAAGCTATGCGACCGGCTGAGCCTGGCCATGGACAAGTTTTCTGGATGTAAAATGTATATACATGGGTGTGCATCTGTGTCCCAATGAGGTATAAAATATAATTCAACTTTATTTTGAAATATTTTTGGATTTTTGATTCATTTATTTTCCTCAGTGTATTTTCTTTTTTTTATAAGATTTTATTCATCGTAAATTTTCCTCAGTGTACTTTTCTTCAGTGTAGTTTTTCTCGGTGTAAATGCACTGAGCTTATATCTAGGGTTTTCATACAAATTTTCTCTGAGACACGTTTTCATTGGTTAGAGTTTAAGGCTATGTTTTGTGCCAGGTTCAAATGTGGATCGGGGCAAAGTTTGAGGTTAAATCTACTTTACGGCGATACTGCATCGAGTCCCGCCGAGATTTTTATATGCACATGGCCATGTTTGCCGAATCTCGCTGCTGGCCACTCATTGCGGTTTCACCTGCAACACTCACCCGTCTCACTCCGCACACACACACACGGACACACGCCAGTCTGCTGGGTGCTCCGCCGCTGGTCCTGGGCCGGCACAAGTCCCTCGATGTCTTCGCTCCGCTTTTCCTGCTTCGTCAGCCGTCAATCGACGGCTGGGTTTTCCATGTTTTTCCTTCCTCTTAGATTGGATGCGTGCCTTCCGGGCATCTCTTGATCGTCTCACTTTTCCGCATGCTGGGATCTTTGCTCCCTTGGAGTGGCACTCGCCATTTTCAGTTTTCTCCAAAAACTCGACCGCCTCGCTCCACGTCTGATTTTCAACTCCCACTCACTTTGCTCCATTTGGAGTGGCACTCGCCAACTCCGTGTTTTGCACAAAACCACGTCAGTGTCACTCCACGTCTTTCCGCGCCGATCTCCGCTCCGCATCCTCCTCGCGGTGTAAGTGGTTCACCAGCGATCGTGGGAGGTGGTCCCCGCCCCCCGCCAATGTCGCGGCGGTCGCACCCAATCCTCCGCGGGTGACCGGCGTCGCGGACGAGGTGACGCTGCTGGGGCCGGCGACGGCTCTGAGGCTGCTGCTGACCTCGGGGCTGGGTTGCATGCTGCGGTGAGCCTGGACGGCGGCTGGTGGGCCGCGGTTGGCCTGGAGGGCGACGACTGGTGGGCCATAGATGGCGGCCGCGGTTGGCGGCTTGGACGCCGCGGTAGGCCTCGATGGCGGCTGTGAGGCCGCGGTTGGTGGCTTGTGCGTCGCAGTTGGTGGCTTAGGCGCTGCGGTAGGCCTGGACGGCGACTGTGAGTGGGCCTCGACGGCGACTGGTGGGCCATAGATGGCGTCTTGGATGCCGCGGTAGACCTCGATGGCGGCTTGGAGGCGGCTGGTGGCCTCGGTGGAGGCTCAGGGGCTGATGGTGGCCTCGGTGGGGTCTGCGCCCGACGCTATGGGATGTGCGCCCGATTGGATGCCTCCTTCGTCGTCATCCAGTGTTCCTAGACACGGGTCGATGGCCTCCTCGATACACCGGACTAGGTACGTCCAGTCGTGGGATCGTCCGACGCCATAGCTGTGGGGAAACAAAGTTTTATTAGCCTTTGTGTGGTGAAAGGGCTTCCTAACAGGTCATTAGTCGTAGTTAGTTGTTAGTTAAGGAGGAGTTAACAAATACAGGCACTGGAGCATTGAGTTTCCCCCTTAGGGGAGTGGGGTCGTCATCCAGCAAGTGAACCCCACTGACTCAGTCTTGGTTCCTGTCACAGTGTTCCGATCTGGCTCTTGCCTTGTCCAGGATCAAGCGTCACTCGACGGCTAAATCCTCTTGTGGTTTGGTTTTCTCGTGTTTTGCCGCCTTGGTGCGGGCTTCCTCGTGCTGTGCCGCCTTGGTGCTGGGTTCTCGATGCTGTCCCGCCTTGGTGTGGGCTTCTCGTTGCTGTGCCGCCTTGGTGCGGCCTTCCTTAAGTTTAGCGTCACTCGACGACTAAACGTTCTATGTCCTCTTGACATTTTCTGGGTTCTCCGGCCTTCCGGGTACCAGATTCTGCGTTTCTGGATCGTTGACTGCTTCTTTCAGGTCACCGAGCGATGCCGTTCTGCGATGCTTGCTCCGCGTGTGTTGCAATCGTACGATATTGGGCGAGATGAACCTGAGGACCTTATACGGCCCCTCATACTTAGGCGCTAGCTTTGCGGCAAAGTTATCCGCCGCCTTTGACAAGTGATGCTGCTTCACGAATACTAAAGATCAATTTGCGACGTCGCAGATCATAGTGCTTCCTCTGCTCCAGCGAAGCGCGCTGTGTGTTTTCCTGGACCACTTTGAAGATATCCCGAAGAACTTTCGCCTTCGCCACAGGCGAACTCGGAACATGGCTTGGTCCCGGGGTGATTTCATCGTACAAGGCTCCTGGAAGTCTTGGTTCTCGGCCTTGAATGATGAACGCCGGGCTGAAGCCGGTGGAATCTGAAACGCTGCTATTTATGGCCAGGTTCAACTCGGGGAGGAGTTCGTCCCACGTCGTCTGCTTATCCTCGATGTACTGGGCGACCATAGTTTTAATGGTGCGATTGACCCTCTCTGTCGGGTTCTGCTGCGGTGTATAGGGTGCCGTATGCTGGAAATCCATTCCCGCTTGTTTGCAGATGATATAAATTTGCTCGACGTTGATTGCCAAAACTCAGCTCAATAAAACTCGGTGACGATTGTGTTTGAGCTCTCGAATATGATTCTGTTGACTGTACTCGTGGTCGATTGCTATGTGTGGGAGAGAGACGACGATGAGAGTGGAACAAGATGGCTGCGCTGTGGGGAGTATAGGTTAGCTTCGCCCAGACTCGTGCTCTTAAAATCTCGCGACATGATTTGGTTCACCTATAGAGCACCCTTCCACTCTCTCTCTATTTGCTATGCTTACTTACTTATATATGTATGTGTGGCTCACGCGATATGCTGACCACGTGATCTGTTCTCTCTGGTAACCTCGTGTTTTAGGTTATGTTCGTGTTTTGCTCATATATGTATTTAACGTGAGTGGGTATACTTTGGAAAAGTTCTCCCGAAAATGTCTCTCGCTTAATTTATTTCTTTGGGTCTACTTTCTACAAAGTTCTCCTCTTCGTTTTGGGCATACTCTAGTACAGGTTCTCCCGAAGAACTGGGTATACTTTTATTTGGAGAAGTTCTCCCGAATATATGTCTCTATCTTAAATGTCTAAGTTGCTGGTCTTCTAGGGTATACACGTCCGATTTGTCGTGCACATATATATATTCTTGGATTCTCGTTTTAGATTCTCATGTCCCTCGATATATACCTCTCCTTACGAAACCAAAAGGCGAAGAGGGATCCGCGGTAGCGCGTATTGGGTCTGGCTAATGGCAGTCGCCGCGAGGAGGCCGACAGGGATCGATTACAGGACGTTTTTAGGCCATTAGGTACCTGGTGATCGACACGAGGTTGAATCACAGACAGGCGACCAGACTCCTGCTGTCCGGCCTAGCAAGAGCCACCATGCTCTACGCTGCGCCGATTTGGAGCCACGCGACGGCAACACCAGCGTACAGTCGCGGCCTGAACGAAGCCCACCGCCTCGCGGCGCTTCGTATCTGCTGCGCATTCAGGACGGTATCCGACCAGGCCGCGCTAGTCATTGCCGGGACGCCCCCGTTGGACCTGTTGGCTGAAGAGAGGGCCCTCACTCACGCCCAGGGGGCCGGTAGAGTCCTGTCCACCCGCGCCAAAAAGGAGATCCGCCTCGCGGCTAAGGAGGCCACGCTAGAAGCCTGGCAAGTAAGGTGGGACGCATCCGCGAAGGGTAGATGGACGCATCGACTGATACCCGGGGGCGGCACAAGTCCCTCGATTTCCTCACTCCGGTTTTCCTGCTTCGTCAGCCGTCAATCGACGGCTGGGCTTTCCATGTTTTTCCTTCCTCTTAGATTGGATGCGTGGCCTGCCAGGCATCTCTTGATCGTCTCACTTTTCCGCGTGCTGGGATCTTTGCTCCATTTGGAGTGGCACTCGCCAGCTCCGTGTTTTGCACAAAACCACGTCCGTGTCACTCTACGTATTTTTCACAACTCTCCGGTTTTTTCCACTGCCAAGTTCCCGTGGCCTCACTTCGAAACTTCTGGAAGTTTTGTGCATCGCTTCCTCTCATTCTTTCCTTAGGGCGCGTGCCAATTTTCGAGGGTAATTGCATGGCGTGATCCTCTCTCGCACTCTCCTGCATACTTATTTTGGTCATGTGACCGCTGCTCGTGGTGAGTTTCGTTGTCAGGCCTGTGTGTGTGTGTCCGTGTGCGTTGAGCTTTTTAAACTAGCGATGGTAGCTTGCGGTGGCTTAGCTTAACTATCGTATAGCGCTTTGCAAAGCCTTTAGTCTATTTATTTATAATTACATTATTATTTACATGGCTATTTTCTATTGTTTACATTATTATCTGCTACTATTTACATGGCCTATGTTAATATTCTTTATATTGTTATTTATTATTTACATATTTATTTGTGGGGAGCCGGCAGGTTCCTCACAGTACTTACATAAAACGAACACCAAGCCGCAGTGACTTTCTTCTCTTTTTTTAAAGTGCAAAAAGTGCTTTGCCAATATCGACCCCTACTTCGTCGCTCTGTGATCAGCTGGTGTACATATATATGCATACATATATATATTATAACATTATTTCATCCATACATCCAAGTTCACATTCACATACACACATCACATCCGTCACTGCCCTTTGCCTTCCAAGAAAAATAAAGTATAAAGAATTAAATATCCATACATATGTACATACAAATACATACATATATACAATTTCGACAAACTTTTTTCTTAAACATACATATACAACACAGCATACCAAAATTCATCCGCATAATTTAATCCAATTATATATATATATAAAAACACACATACAAACAAGAGAAAGTTCGTGAAAGCGAAAGTGTAAGGTTGCACCGCGGGGGTGCCCCGCTAGTAACGCGTTGCGTGTGGGCTGCGGCAATGCTCCCTGAGCGACGAGAGTCGAGAGTACTCACCGGACCCGGGAAATCCGGTCTTCTGTTCTTAAGAGTATCTGGTCGGCGGAGAGCGGTGAGAGCGGTTTCTCTGTAAACCAGTATGTTGTTGTTGCCTCGTGAAAGTTTCCTCTAGCGGTAAATGTGGCTGCCCCCGCAGCATAAATGCCAGTCACATCATCTGATCGTACGATCAACTGTGACACATTGCTGGAAAATGTCCGGAATCGCACCGATATGGCAGCTCCCAGCTCCACTTACCGTATGACGCTGTATCATATGACCGGCAGGTGGCGCTGCTGTTGCCGTGACAAAAGCCTCCGGCTACAACACGCATATGCGATCTCCATATGCATGAGATAGCATACTTTTTCGGGCTACTGCCCCAAATCCTTGGCAGGAGGCAAAATACGGACCGTACCGGGATAAACTAGGTGATAAAGGTCAAGGAGCGGACCGGTAGCCAACCTCGCCGCTCTGCGGTACACCTTTAAGCGGTATAACTCCCACCTGCCTAGCCACGGGAAAACTCCTGGCCAACGAGGGACCCCACACGCGCATGTGCCGTATCTCCCAACCCCTCCACATAGCGTTGGTCCCAAATTGGGCCGCCATGTGGTCTGCATCCTAAACTAAAAACTAAATCCAGGGTGCATCTGTCCCATAATGGGCGGCTACCCGGTCTGCGTCTGAGCCATAGTGGCCGACAGTGACAGCACCTGGCGGAAGGTATAAAATGAAGCCGAGCATGGGCAACAATGCATCAAACTGGAATGTCGGTAATTAACGTAACTGTTAAAATGAATAATTTCCCGAATCAATGCATGTTCCTTTCCTAAACCCATACTTGCGTTTGTGCATATACATAAGAGCGCGAGTCAGTCGCAAATAAACTCTCAAGCTAAGCGGATCACTTTGTGTCTTTTGTCTTCTTGCGCGGGTAACGGTTTTCCCCTTTATTAGGTTATGGGCCCAGACCCCGCCTAAAACCTTTGCGCAGCCTCAAGAAGTAATTGTGAAGATAAAGACTTACATAAATGAAGCTTGAGTTTTCGGCTCGGTTGTTTTTCTAACTCCGAAGATCGACAGCAGCGAAATGAGCGGGATGTACCAAATCGAGAAGCTCGATGAAAAGAATTATGATTCGTGGTGTGTCCAAATGCGTAGCGTTTTGGTGCACGCAGAGCTGTGGAGAGTCGCATCAGGGGAGCTAAAAGAAGAGGCAGCACCAGAAGTAGCGGACTGGACAGGATTGGACCAGAAAGCCTTGGCAACGATCATCCTTAGCATAAAACCCTCACAGTTAGGATATGTCAAGCACTGTGGGCATGCGTTTGGAGCGTGGATGAAACTTAAAGAAGTTCATCAACCCAGCGGACCGGTACGCAAGGTTTCGCTTTATATAAGGCTATTGAGTCTGAGGATGGCGGACGGCCAGAGCATGACCAGTTACATCAATTTGTTCGTCGAAATCTTGGATCAGCTTGCAAGTGTTGGAATCGATTTAAATGAGGAGCTAAGAGCAATCATTTTACTCTCCAGCCTTCCGAAAGATTACGAAAGTTTTGTTGTTGCTATTGAAACGCGTGACAATTTACCGCAAATTGAGAATCTGTGCATAAAGTTGAAGGAAGAGGGAGAAAGAAGAGACGGCGAGAACACGACGAGCGAGCAGGCGTTGGTTGCCAGACAACGGCCAAGAAAAGGCAAAGGAACGGTAAAGTGCTATAGATGTGGTGAATTCGGACACATACAGAAAAACTGTCGAAATAACGGACGGACAGTCGAGAGCAAAGAGCGAACTAAGTCTATGAACTGTTCTCTCTTAGGCGCGCTGAGCAGCATTTCTCTTGATCAAGGGACTTGGTGTCTTGACAGCGGCGCGACCAGCCACATGTACTGCAACAAGAACATATTTGCGAAATTTAAAGAGCACACCGAAATGATCGGACTTGCAGACGACGGCCTGTTAAGAGCGGAAGGAAAAGGTGAAATTAACCTGAAAATCGGAATGTGTGAGCTGAAGTTAAACAATGTTCTATATGTGCCGAAATTAAAAAGTAATTTTATGTCAGTAAGCCAAGCAGTAAACAACGGCTGTGTGGTTACTTTTGGAAAAAATAGCGCGAGCGTAGTGCAAGACGGTGAAGGCCGGATATCTGTAAACAGAGTTGGCAATTTGTATTTGTTTAATGGATCGCAGAACAAATGTTATGCTGCACATGAGTCTGACGCCGTTTTATGGCATAAAAGATTTGGTCATCTGAATTAAACAAACCTCATGGAAATCGCCAAACAGCAAATGGTAAGCAGTGTGGAAAAGGCTGAATTTTCAAGCAAACCTCCGTGCAACACGTGCATGGTGAGCAAAGTGCATGTAAAGCCTTTCCCATCTCAGACGGAAAATCGAGCAGAGGAGCTGCTGCAGTTGGTACATTCAGATGTGTGCGGACCAGTTCGATTGGAGGATCGAAATATTTCCTTACATTTGTTGACGACAAATCAAGGCAAACACACGTCTACTTTTTGAAGCGCAAAGATGAAGTTTTTGATAAATTTGTGGAATTGAAAAACATGGCCAAGTGACAAACTGAGAAAAAATTAATTTGCTTGCGGAGCGACAATGGTCGCGAGTATGTAAACCGAGAATTTAATGAATTTCTACGAGCAAATGGAATTACGAGGCAGCTCACAGTTGCCTACACACCGCAACAAAATGGTGTTGCAGAGCGTTTTAACCGGACTTTGGTTGAGATGTCAAGATGTTTACTCGTGCAGTCTGGACTTTGTGAAGCATTGTAGGCAGAGGCGGTACAGCTGTGTACCTACGAAATCGATCTCCTACAAGTGCATTGAGCCACATGACTCCAATGGAAGCGTGGAATGGAGTTTTTGGTTTCATTGCAGTGGCGCTTGACAAAGGTGTCCAAAGGAGTAAGTTCAAACCAAAAGGCAAGGAGTACCGAATGGTAGGGTATTCGAGGACAGCTTAGGCTTACAGACTGTATGACCCTCAGAAGCGGCAAGTGGTCGAGAAGAGAGATGTTCTTTTCGATGAGACGGAAAGCGGAGCGAAACATGCTGGAAACGAGAGTATTTCGTTTGAATGGCAGTCGACCAAGGATTCAACAACCAGCGCTAGCGGAGATGATCAGTCCAAATCTTCCGAACTGGCTGATGGCATCGATAATGGCAGCGACATCAAGGATGAACGCGGCGGTGAAAGTGAGAAAATGGGCAGCGATGGCGTGGATACCGAATGTAATGGCCCCGGCAGATCCAGAATTCTACGTACGGGCAGACCCGGTCGCCCAAAGAAGCAGTTCAATATACTTGGAACTTTGGCTGGGAGAGATGTACAAATTCCTTCGACCTACGGCGAAGCGATGAGTGGCGAGTTTTCAACACAATGGCGAGAAGCGATGCGTTCCGAATATGATGCCTTGATTACGAATTAGACATGGGAAGTCACAGAGTTACCTAGCAGCCAGAAGCCCATCGGCTGTAGGTGGGTATACAGTGTGAAGCGTGAAGAAGACGGAAAGGTGGAGAGATTCAAGGCTCGACTTCAGGCGAAATGTTGTTCTCAACGTTACGGCATAAACTACAGCGAAACGTTTGCACCAGTTTGCCGATTGGAGAGCATGCGTTTAATATTAGCCATGGCAGCGGAAATGGAACTCTATTTACACCAGATGGACGTATGCACGGCATACCTCAACAGCGACTTGGAGGATACCGTGTACATGCAGCAACCCGAAGGTTATACAGAACAAAGCGACAAAGCAGGAAGGGTGCTTTTACTAAAGAAGGCCATTTATGAATTGAAGCAGGCTGGCAGACAATGGAACATTAAACTGGATGGTGTTCTGAAGGGCATTGGCTTCCATCCGTCGCAGAATGAGCCATGCTTGTATAAGCGTGCGGTTGATGATCTCATTATAGCATGCCAGAAGAAAACTGATTTACTCAGCATCAAGACATCGATCTCAACGGCGTTCGAATGTGTTGATAAAGGCCCGTTACGACTGTTTTTAGGCATGGAGATTGAACGCAAGGGTGAACTTGGAGAGATAACCCTGGCGCAGACCCAGTATATCCAGGACCTGCTGCATCGACATCAACTCGAGAGTTGCAGACCTGCGTCTACACCTTTAGATCCGGGGTATCAGGTTGCGTGAATTGAGCAATGCTCAAAGGCAGACGAGACGGAATACCAGACAGTAGTTGGCGAGCTGATGTGGTTGGCGCTTACGACCAGACCAGATATTCTTCATTCCGTGGCAAAATTGGCACAGCGGAATAAGGATCCGCACAGCGAGCATCTAGCAGGCGTCAAGCATGTAATGCGTAACCTGGCGTCTACCTTGGACTACAAGCTGCACTACCAGAAGACGGGACAGGCGTTTACTGGCTACGTCGACGCCGACTGGGGCGGCGACAGGCTTGATCGGAAATCGTATACAGGATACGTATTCTTCCTAGCTGGTGGTCCGACATCGTGGAAATCGGAGAAGCAGTAAATGACGGTCAGATTGTTTTAAAATATGCTGCTACAAATGTAATGATTGCAGATATACTGACAAAGAACCTGGCAAAGAAGAAACACGATGAATTTGTTAATTTTGTGTTGAATTTTTACTAGTAACATTAATAACGAACTTGCATTGAGGAAGGGTGTTAAAATGAATATTTTCCCGAAGCAATGCATGTTCGTTTCCTAACCCATACTTGCGTTTGTTCATACACATAAGAGCGCGAATCAGTCGCAAATAAGCTCTCAAGCTAAGCGGATCACTTTGTGTCTTTTGTCTTCTTGCGCGGGTAACGGTTTTCCCCTTTAATAGTAACTTCTCCAGGTTGCAGCCACAAAAGTGGAAATCGACCTGCGGGAAATCCCACGGATAGGGCATGGACTCTGAAGGCCCTAACTAACACTCCAACACCCCCTAACGCGGCGGTGGCCGACTTAGCCGCCACGGTAGGTACTGCAGCAAGCCAGGAAAAGAATCGGGACAAGGGATACGCAGCTGCTTTTGTGAAAAGTAGCCTGATGGTCCGATCCCCACCCCTCGCGCCAACACCGGCGTCGGAGAGGAGTGGAAGCGGCGATCCCGCCGACTCGGCTAAAAGGGGAAGAGACCCGGCCAGCCCGGATGGCGGTCTCAGGGGTTCTCTTCCGAAAAGCAGCAAAGCTGCCCAAGAGGAGCCCAGATCCGACGCCGAGGAGGAGGAAGAGGAGGAGGTAAAGCTCACTCGGGCCGAGTGCGACGCGAAGCTTGGCATTCTGCTTGAGAAATTGCACAAGCAGATGCAAGACAAGCAGGTGCACCATATAAACAAAGTTATGCGGGAAATGGTCACCGAGATGAGGAGACTCAAATCCTGCATCGAGCAGTCGGCCGAGAAGTCTATGGTCTCGGAGAGCGTTTGCAGCAAATGCACCCTGTCTATAACGGATGGGAAGCGTAGTGTAAACAAGGAGCAGCAGATGACGGCATTGCGGAAATAGGACCGGACCGTTTAGACGGACCCATGGCGGGGACAAAGCCAACCCGAGGGTGCGGTCGAAACCCTGGATCGTCCGGGTCAGGCTCACAAAACAGGCTTGACCACCTGCCGCAGAGGGGCGCAGGAAGCCTGATCATAGGCAAGAATACCGCAGGGCCTGGGAGCTCGTGGAGCACTGTCGTGAGGATGAAGAAGCCGTCTCGCAGAACATGACCCGACGCAGTGGTAGTGGAGGCAGCAGGGAAGACCTACAGCAAGGTCTTGGCAATGGTCACGAGGAGGGACGACAACCAACTTTCGGACCTGGGAGGTGCCGTTAACAAGGTTCGCCGTTCGGCAAAAGGTAGCCTACGCCTGGAGGTAGCAAAAGGCAGTAGGGGAAGCGCCGAGTCCATGAGAGACAGCATCTCTCGAGTCCTTGGGGACGCGGCGGAGGTACGGGCACTGACCGAGGATTCGAAGGTCTGTGTCTTCGTAATAAGGGACCTCGACGCGATTACGTCGGAAAGTGAGATCCGAAACGCCTTTACAAAGCAGTACCAGCTTAGTGAAGGAGCAGTTAAGGTTCGAAGCCTCCGCCCCGGAACTTGCGGTGATCGCCTGCCTTGCTCGATGGCTAGAGAAGTAGGGAAAAGTGGCGAGATACGAATAGGATGAACGAAGTGCAGAGTGCGGGAACGCGAGGGCCCTCCTCGATGCCTTAGATGCCTGGAACTAAGCATATCGCCAGCAGATGCAAGAGCCTTGGAGGAGTGGCTGCTGCATCAGGTGCGGCGAAGCAGGACACAGAGCAGCTACCTGTAACAAGGAGCCGGTGCACCCCCCCGGTAAGGAAGCTGGCAGCAGCGAGACCAACGGTCGATCCGGCAGCAAAAGCAGAATGATCGGAATTGGCGGTGAGAGTCCCCCAAGGATATCATGCAATTGATTCAGCTCAACCTGAATCATTGCAGGGCGGCTCAGGATTTGCTGCGGCACATGATCCGCGGGGTAGCAGCTGATGTTGCCTTTCTGAGCGAACCCTACAGGGAGATGGAATGAGCGGAGTTGGCCACGGACCGCACCGGCAAGGCGGCCCTTTGGCTATGCTGCGACAGGCGACGGCTGATGTCCTGCATCCGGGTTGCCGATGGTTTCGTGCGCGCAGAAGTCGCTGGCTATTGGATGTACAGTTGCTACCTTGCGCCTAGCCTGCCGTTGGAGGAGTTCAGCAGGATACTCGACGAACTTTGCTACGACTTGCGCGGGAGGTCAAACGTGATAGTTGGTGGCGACTTCAATGCCTGGGCCCAGGAGTGGGGATCCACTTCGACCAACGCCAGAAGACGGGTGGTGCTAGAGGCGTTCGTCTCGACAGATGTTGTCCTTTTGAACCACGGAGAGCGGCACAAGTTTGTCAGAGGTGGAGCTGCCTCAATCACCTCACTTTTGCGAGCACTGCAATCTCCCATAATGTCAAATGGGAGATCAGCGACGCATATACGGCGAGCGATCACAAGGCGATCCTCTGTTCTGTAAGAGAGTCCGAGAGTCCACGCGCCATGCTGAGACCCAACAAAGCCTACCGACCGGACACGCTTTGCACGCAGGCATTCACGAACGCGCTGGAGGGCTTGTCAGTTGATGCATCAGTTGGAGCGAACGAATTGGCTGCGACAGGAGCATGCGGCTGAGAGGGGCGTTTCGGAGGGACAAGTGGCCTATGTTCTGCTGGAGCGACGCGATAGCCGACCTCGGGTCCACTTGCCTTCGCGCTCGGAGACATATTACGCGGGAACGAGGCTCGTCCAGAGTCGTCGAGTGTAGCGAGGCATACAAAACGGCACGGAAGGCTCTCATAACTGCCATAAGGGACGCGAAGGGGGTCAGTTTCCTGCGGCTCTGCGACGAAGCGGAAAACGACCCCTGAGGCGTAGCCTATAGATTGGTGATCAAGGAGCTAAAAGCGGGTAGCACGGCCCCTTCAGACCCGGAAACACTGGACTGCATAGTGCAAGCCCTTTTCCCGATGGGAGCACCGGTGACCATGCAGAGTAGCGCTGTGAGTCATTCCAACGACGCCTTGGCGGTTTCGGACGAGGAGGTGATTAAGATGGGACGGTGCGTACGCCCCAAAAAGGCTCCGGGGCCGGATGCAGTACCAATCCGTGCGCTGAAGCTGGCCATCGCGTTGCATCCAAAGGAGTTCGCTGGCCAATACTCAAGGTGCCTCGAGGAGGGTACCTTTCCAGAGAGGTGGAAGAGGCAAAAGCTTCTGCTTCTGGCCGAACCGGGCAAACCTCCGGGAGAGCCATCCTCTTATTGGCCACTCTGCGTTACCGATACCACGGGCAAGGTGCTCGAAAAGGTAATAGCCGCAAGGCTACACGCCGCCATCGAGAGGGCCGCAGGCCTCTCGCCGAGTCAGTTTGGCTTTAGGAAAGCGACGTCACCGCTGGACGCAATCGAGACAGTTAAGGAGACGGCGGGATCTGCGATCGCGGAAAAGAGGTGGGAAGGCGGTTCCAACAAATACTGTCTGGTGGTCACGCTAGACATAAGGAACGCCTTCAACACTGCTGTTTGGAACCGGACGCTGGAGTCCCTTGTAGCCCTCAACATCCCAGGATACCTACAGGAGATTGTGAGGAGCTTTTTCAGTGAGAGGAATCTCGTCGTGCACACGAACACGGGTTCCAGAGCATACGAGTCTCAGCCGGAGTCCCGCAGGGCTCCGTGCTGGGACCCCTGCTCTGGAACACCATGTACGACGGGGTCCTGCGACTCCCGATGCCTGCCGACACCAAGATCATTAGCTTTGCGGACGACATAGCTGTGGTAGTAGTCGCAAAGGAGCGTGCGGCTGCGTAGGAGAATGCGAATGGCGCGATTAGAACAATCGAGACGTGGCTCTCGAACGCTGGTCTGGAGTTAGCGGCGCTCAAGACGGGGGCATTCTTGATTTCGAGCAGGAAAAAATCGAAATGGCGGAACTCGTGGTCGGAGGAACGGCTATAAAATCCCAGAAGGCCATCAAATACCTGGGTGTCCTCCTCGATACAAGGCTATCCTTCAGGGAGCACCTCCAGTTCGCCGAAAAGAAGGCCAGTGGGACTGTAAAAGCACTTTCTCGGATGCTGCTAAACACCAGGGGACCCAAGCAGAATACAAGGAGGCTGCTGACCAGCGTCATCACCTCACAATTGCTGTATGCGGCGCCAGTGTGGGCTGAGGTGGCTGAAAAAAGTCGAATAAGCGGGGAATCGAGTCCACGTATACTCTCTGTGCCATCCGAGTGGCGAGCGCCTTCCGAACTATTTCGGACGACGCGGTGCTGGTGCTAGCCGGTCTAGTCTGAGGGAGCTGATCCGCGAGAAGGCGGACATCCGTACCGCGCTTCGCGACCAGTAGGCGCGGCCAGGAAAAGGAAATACGAAAGCTGGAAGGCCCTGTGGGATGCCTCGTCTAAAGGACGATAGACGCACAGGATGATCCTCAACATGGAGGCCTGAATGGAGCGGAAGCACGGTTAGGTAGATTTTTACCTGACCCAGGTGCTGAGCAGGCATGGATGCTTTCGTAGCTACCTCAAGAGGTTCGGCCACGACACAGAGGGAAGCTGCCCGGAATGTGGATCCGGGATAACCGTGGAGGCGGTAGCAGGTGCAGCCCTCAGTGTGGATACGTTGGTGCCGCTGATGCTGGCGGACCCGAGGACATGGGAGCCGGCTGCGGAGTTCGCTGCCAAACTGATTAGATCTCTCAGAGCACAGGAGAGATCGAGGAAGGAACAGACTGACTGAGCGGATTACCGTTGTGCGAACCAATGCTTTGCGGCCGTACCGCACAATCGCGGGCCCTTGCCCTGTCAATCTGTCCATATCTGTTAGTGAACTTCTTGTTGTAAATAAACGAATATACAAAAAAGAAAAAAACACAACAAACATAAAAATATATTCCCAATTGACTGCAAATATATTAAGTACAAAATAAAATTTATCCGCCCAAATTGAAGCCAATGTCTAAAAAAATTATACCCATACACTCAACAATAATAAACATTAATATATATTAAAAACACAAATATTATATTTAAATAAAGATTAACAAAAAGTTAAACATCCAAAGCAAATATAAATAAAGCTGCAATTAAATATATATTGGTTTTTTCACTCTTATTTGCTTCCATACATACATATGTATATGTAGGAATTTTTTATTCACAATGTTTATTTTAGGAATTTGGTTTTAACATAATTGCTTATATTTCAGTTTCACAATGTTCTTTTTAAATTAAGTTTTCACGAGCTCTTTCTTCCTTAACTTCCTCTCTGCGCGCTTTCTCCAGTAGTGATGACAAAATTCGACTTATCGTTATAACTTAAGAACTACCGATTAGTAATTTAGATGGCATGTAGTTGCCAGATAACTTAACCCGCTACGAGTGTGACGCGAAGGAAACCCGCCTGTTTCAAATCCCACATTCGGCCCTCCTGGCTCATCATTTGCCTCGAATGAACCTGACCATGGCTTCATGTATTCAGAAACTGTTGATGTTTTAAACGGTCCCTCTGTATCTCCCACTCCTTCTACCTCGTATCTTACGTGACCCTTTATAGCTACTATTATATCGCCCTAAGAACTTTCCCATAAGCTTCAGCCCGACTCCGTACTGGGATCTCTTAATCGCAACTTGGTCATTGATTCGATAAACTTGTTCTTGTTTCCTTTGCGAGTCAAACGCTTTCTTATTTTCGTCCTGTACCACTTTAATGTTCTCTCTAGCTGTTTGGCGATATTTCTCCCTTTCTTCATCCAGCTCTTTCACTACAAGCTCCTGCATTAAATCCTTGAGTTCATTGCAATCGGCTAGCCGCATCTCTACTCCTGTCAATAGCTTGAACGGCGTGATCTTGGTGCTTCTTGACTCAGTGCAATTCATAATCTGCTGAACTCTTCCAAAATATTTATGCCATGCAAAAGGGCTTTCATAACTCAACTTTGCAAGCATTGGTACGACGATCTTTCGATCTTTCGACTTGGCCATTTCCGCGAGGTACACTTGTCGCTATTAGCAGATGCTGGATATTATTCGACTCGCAATGTTCCTTGAACGCTAGAGAAGTAAAAGCAGTGCCTCTGCCGCTAACTATAGGGCAAGGATTACCGAAATGTACAGCTTGTTTTTCCAGACAAGTTAAAACTTCTTCGACACCAGTGCTACGAGTTGGGTAGAGCCAGACATACTTTGAAAAGCCATCGACTACGACGAGAATATGATTGTAGCGCTTGGCCGTCAACTCCATTGGCCCGACGTGATCGATGTGGTAAGTTACTAAGGGCAGTTCTCCTTTGTCAATAGGAGTTAAAAAGCCTTCCCTTTTCCCTGTTTGGCATTTACTATTATGCATCTGATGCAACTTTCGACTATGCGCTCTGTCTTTTCTGTTAACTATGGAATGAAGTATGACTTTTCTATGAGATCCTGTGTTTTTCTGCTGAACAATTGTCCTTGATTGTGTGCGTTTTGAATGATTTCATTTTCCATGGCCGTGGGTACAACAAAAAGTTCGCGATTTGGGTCTTTGAAAAGTATTTCGTTTTTGATGTAGAAATCCTGGTAAGAATCCTTTTCCACAAGGCTCCTAACTGCTTGAATTCATTCATCCTTCATTTGAGCTTCCTTCAGACGATGGGTTGCAGAGTCTGATAAAAAGTAGCACGAAACTCGGCTCAGCGCATCAGCGTGTTTCATCTTGGTTCCGGAACGATGCTCAATTTTGTAGTTAAAATCCTGTAAATACAAAGCCCACCGAGCTACACGAAGAGGGACTTCAGTCGGTAACAATTGTAAACTTTATGCCCAAGACATAAACACGCCACTTAACTAGGGCTCCAATGATAGCCAACACCTTCAGCTCGTACGAATCGTATTTCTCCTCGCATGGTGAAGTCTTGCGGCTCATATATTGAACTCGATGAAAGAAACTTTCCTCTGGATCTTTCTGCAATAAGACTGCTCCAAAACCGTACTTGGAAGCATCTGTGTGGATTTCGGTTTGAAGGTTTGGATTGTTCAGCTTCAGGACTGGTTTACTGATAAGAGCAGTTTTTAACTTTTCAAACGCTAATCGTTGTTTCCCTCCGAATTCATACTTGGAATCACCCCTCAGCAAATCTGACAAAGGCCTGGCAATAGAAGCGTATCCATTAATGAATTTTCGAAAGTAGGACGTCAGACCTAGGAATCTCTGTATACCTTTCTTGTCTCGCGGTTCGGGAAATCTTTAACGGCTTGTATTTTCTCAGGGCTTGGAGTGATAGTTCCACTCTAGATTATGTAGCCCAAAAACAGCACTCTGCTCTGTGATATTTGGCACTTACTCCAGTTGATACGCAATCCGTTTCTAGAAGCGACTTCTAAAACCTCTTTAAGATTAGCAAGTCCTTCTTCAATGTCCTGGCTGGGTATAATTACGTCGTCCATGTAAATAACTACAACATTTGTCGCGATAAGCTCTCTTAGAACTGCCATGATAAATCTGGTGAAAACCGCAGGTGAATTCGATATACCGAAGGGAACATATAAGAATTCGAACTGTCCAGACTGAGTTACAAAAGACGTATACTTTCGAGAACCTGGCGCAATGGGAACATGGATGAAACCATTAGTTTAGTTTAGTTTCGTTTGCGATAGTCGCAACACAGACGTTTCTTTCCATTTTTCTTCGATACCAAAACTACCGGCGACGCATATTCAGAAGTGCTCGGTTGTATGATCATCTCGGCAAGCCACTCCTAAACTTGTTCGTCCACTGTTCTCTGGTCACAGACAGGTAAACGCCGTGGATGCTGGTAGACGGGTATTTCGTCCTTCAGAATGATCTTCATTTGTACCGGTGCGTCCGCATTGCGTTCGGCTACGTACTCCTCAATCAAACTCTTGACCTTGACCATCTGCGATTGATTACAGTGCAACAAATCAACTTGATCTGAAACTATTACCTGTTCTGCGCACATGCCTCTAAACTCATGCAAAAACTCGGTATCCATATTGCTCTGCTCCCCGCTGATAGTTCTGGATTCATTTCGACGCAAAAACTCAGTTCCTTCCCTGGTAACTTTCATGTCCACACTTTCGAGAATAGTTGTGCCTAAAATAGCTTCGAAACCCATGTCCTTCTCCGAAACTACGTGGAAATCTACCTTCAGTTTGATGTTGTCTATTTCAACTGGTAGGATTATACTTCCAAACGTCAATACCTGGCTCTTGCCTATTCCAGTCAAGCATAGGTCTGCACCTGTGTCGACAAGTCCTTTAAATTCAATGACTGAATGTTTTATGACTTTAAGTTCAAGGCCGGAAGCTCTAAACTCGCTTTTTGGTTTCGTGGCTGCGCTCTCCTCGTGAACGGTATTTCATAGTAATCTCTTGCTTTACCTCGACCTCACCCTTGCATTGTGCAGCACGATTGTCCACAACGATAGAAAATGAAATTGTCTCTCTTTTTGCAATCCTTTTTTAAGTGGAACGGATCCCCGCACTTAAAGCATTTCCGCACAAACTCAGCGTTTGAAACTAAACCTTTTGATCCTTCCGTTCAGCTGTGCGCTGTTCGTTCTTGAACGATCCCTTGGATGTACCACGAACCTTCTTGTAGCCGTCGATCTGCTCCTTCAGATCTTTTATAGTTTTTGCCTAGTATAACATGATCTTATTCGCCTTTGCATCTGGCACTCCCTACAACTCTCCTTGTCTAGGTTGACTGGCTTCGCAATTTCCATCAACGCATACAACTATTCTTGAAGAGTTTCTCCTTTTGCTTGCACCCGCTGACCTAGCTTGCGATGCACCTCAGCCGCCGATATTTTAACTGCGAATTCCCTACACAATGCTGCCTTCAAAGAATCCCAGTTCCGAATATTGACCTGACGGCTCCGCTTAGCAACTGTTTGGAGTAGATAAATAATTGAAGCTGGTTCCACTCAACTGTCAAAGCGCATTCCGCTAGCTCCTGAATCCAATGGTCTGGACTACCTGTTCCTGTAAATTGTGAAACACTGCCTTCTACATCTTTAAGAGTGAACAAAGAACGGCTAGTGGGCATTTCCCGCGCGGGACGATCAACAGCGGTAACTACAGATCCAATCTCATCCGAATCGTTATCTTCATCATCATCCTGAATACCGAAATGACCAAGAAGCCTATCCTGCAAATCTCGCTTTCTATCGGTTGTAACTAAATTCAACTCTCCTAGCTTCGCGCCCAAATCGTCACATCTCATTAACATTATTTTTTCGAGCTGCATTTTGAAATTTTATACAGTAATTGATGTTAATAATAATATGATTTTACAATGATATGTTTTTACAATGGTTACTTGCTTACGTTTCAGTTAATTTACTCTTCAAATTTCATACATACAGTCTGCTTAACACTGCTTCCCAGTCGCTTCTAATTAGATTTTCTCGCTTTAATTTCCTTGCACCCCATCCGATGCACTGCTTTCGAGACTGCTTCACCGCCAACTGCTTCACCGCCAAGATCTGCTCGCCAATTGCTTTACCGCCAACTGCTCCAGATTTCGTCACCTTGCCTCTGCCTTTCCAGTCCTTGCCTCACGCTCCTGACTTGCTCCGCTCGCCTCTGCCCGTTGCTGCTCCCAACGCCTTCCACA
Source organism: Drosophila punjabiensis (assembly GCA_008042585.1). NCBI lineage: Eukaryota > Metazoa > Arthropoda > Insecta > Diptera > Drosophilidae > Drosophila > Drosophila punjabiensis. Next base: position 40,369 of record VNJR01001387.1, read on the forward strand.
GATCAGCCTTTGCAAATTCAGTTCTCCGTGACCGGCCCGATCTCAGACTGCCACTCTGACGATATTAGACGCACTGCCTCCTGGACTCAAGCCGCTTCATTCACATGCGTTTCCCCTGCGTGTCTTCCAGTTCGTATCAAATGCGCTCACACATGCAACACTTTGTTCTCTGCCAATTTCACCAAAAACTGCATTCTTTTACATCTGTATGTGTGTGTGAAATCGTTACATTTCTGCACTCTCCAATTGTCTGGCACTTATGTTTGGGTTAAATCCCGGACGAGCCCCACAAATTGTAGGAATTTATTATTTACAATGTTTATTTTAGGAATTTGGTTTTTGACATAAGTACTTATATTTCAGTTTCACACTGTTCTTTTTACATTAAGTTTTCACGAGCTCTTTCTTTCTCAACTTCCTCTCTGCGCGCTCTCTCCAGTAGTGATGACAAAATTCGCCTTATCGTTATAACTTAAGAACTACCAATTAGTACTTTAGATGGCATGTAGTTGCCAGATAACTTAACACGCTACGAGTGTGACGCGAAGAAAACCCGCCTGTTTCGAATCCCACATATATTTGGGCAATCTTCGCGCTATTCTGGGCCAATCTAAACATATTTACATACATACATACATATTGGCTAGCCTCGCGCTATTCTGCGCTGAACGGCAAACTCCACAGCTTTACAAACATACATACATTTCCGAGCACCTGCCTAAGGGCCCTCATACATACCAGAGAACTGCAGCAAGCCACCGCACCCATGGGTGCACCCGCTAAATACCGGGTGTCTCAGGCACACGGGTGTCTCTTGGCACCCAACTCGCGGCACCCGGGTGTTTTACGGCACCCGCATATTTTTTGTTACTGCCGACAGAATGTGAGTGAGTGTCTTGCAAGAACGTTTCGGGTGTTGCCACACACAAGTACCGATCGGTCGCAGGTCATTTTTTGTGTACACTCATTTATGACGGGTGGCAGACAAGACCGTCCAAGGAAGAAAGGGTGAAAGAGAACACGCAAAATATTTTTTTGTTCCTTTGGTGTAGGTCATAAATGGGTATCTTTCCCTTACACTGATAAAAAAATGTGCTATTAAGACTTTGTGCATTCTTAAATTAAAATCTCCATATTAGACGAAAAATCTTAGTATAATACTGAAAATTCTTGAAGTACAAGTTTTTAGTCTTCATTCAAAGAGTGTCGCCGAGACACTCGGGTGATATATGAGTGTTTTACCCACAACCCTTCTTTTTCTTGGGTGATTCTGCTTACTGTTTGCCTGCTCGCACAACCGTTTTGAGTAAAAGTGTCGATCGGCACCCGCACTCGTAGTGATCGGGTGTCGCAGGCACTCGGTGCGTGTTGTGTGGGTGTTTGTATCTTACTTTTGTGCTCGGGTGTGAGTGGCACTCACATTCAAATTTTGTTGGGTGTGAGTAGAGTGGCAAAAAGTGCCACCCTTGCAGTTCTCTGATACATACATACCTACATTGCAATTTTTCTCCTCTCCTCTTTGCTCATACAGCGTGCACGACGACCTGCACCATGCATTCCGAACGGGTAAAGAACGGCAATACAGTGCCGAAAGGAAAAAATCCTCCACCAACTATTTAAGCAAAATTTAATCAGGGAACAAAATTATTTATTAATCGTATTCCTGAAGCTAAGGTCTAAGTATAGCAATAACAGGTAGATGGTTATTTTTTTCGGGTTATTTTGGTTTCTTTTTTGGTTTCTTGCACCGCTTTGTACGGTTTGTTTTGGTCGTATTCCTGAACTAAAATCGAAATCATTTTCGAATAACACGCTTATAATTTTCGCCAATTATTTTGGTTTCTTTTTTGGTTTCTTGCACCGTTTTGTACGATTTGTTTTGGTCGTATTCCTGAACTCAAAATCGAAATCATTTTTGAATAATCCGCTTCCGGAACCGAATTTCTAAGTGTAACACGCTTTACCAGCAAAAAATTGGCATCCTTAGACCAGCCAACTGCCTCAACCGCGGCGTTGCGCAAATTTATTGCAGGCAGCGATGGCGTTAGCCTTTTTGAAGCCAAGATCAATACTCCTAATCAAGCTCCTCCGTCTCTACATACGTTGCAAGTCCGTCTGCAACAAGTGCGAGTCTTATGGGGCAAAGTAGAGAAGAAGTACGAAACGTGCTCTGATCTAGTTGCCCAAGAAGGATCCGTCAGCACATTGTTGCTGCTGGAGTTATGGGAACAATCCCTTACGTCGAAGTCCGACTTCCGGCTTGGGAGGAAATAAACACCTTCCTGAGCGAAAGATACCGCACACTTGACGCCACAGACATTCCGAAGAAGCTTCAGTCCTTCAAAACAAAAGTCAGCACCAAACCAAGAGGTTGCGACTTATGCTCCAAGGAGAATCATCCGGTCAGATTGTGCCCGCGCTTTCTCAATATGTCCATCGACGCGCGTTCCGGCTACATCAAAAAGGAGCAGCTATGCCTAAGCTGCTTCGCAAGAGGTCACCAGCTACGTGACAGCACCAGCACACACAGCTGCTTCACTTGCAAAGGGAGACACCATACGCTACTGCATCGCGGCATAGCGAAAATGCGGGATCCTCAAGCGCCTCGCCTCCTACACAGCAACCCTCGAGACCCTCTAGCCGAAATGCATCTGCGAGCACTTCAACGGTGCAAATTTACTTCGCCTCTGGCACTTTCGCCGTTCTGTTAGGCACGGCGATCGTCGACATGTGCCATTTGGGCACGAATTATCGAACCCGAGCGGTAATCGACCCGGAATCCGAAGCGACGTTCATTTCCGAACGCCTTTTAGCTGATCAAGCTCCCATTCCACAACGTACAGACTCAAGTCTCCGGGCTAAACCAATCGGTGTCGGCGAAGTCTAAACGACTCTGCCACTTCTCAATCCGCTTACCAAATATGCTGGGTCTACAGTTAGACACCGCAGCCTATGTCCTTTCAAAATTGGTCGGAGCCGACCTATTACCGTCGGTTATGTTGAGTGGCACTCGAAGGAGTATTTGCGGCTCAATCCTAGGCCAAGAAACCATTTTTGGCTGGGTGCTTACAGGGCCGATTTCAAATGGTGTAGCCATTAAAGTCGCATGCTTTACGACTCAAGTACACCCAATAGGTGACGATTCGCTAGACACGCTTCTCAGCAAGTTCTGGGAGGTGGAGGATCTACCAGTCCAGCTGGTAATAGAAGCGGATTCCTATTGCGAAAGGAACTTTCTCCGAACCACAAAGAAAGACGCAAGCGGGATGTACGTCGTGACGCTCCTGTTCTGCGACCCCGAAAACTCTGGATGCGATCTAGTATATTCGAGGTCCATTGCGTTGACTCAGTTTCTTAGAAACGAGAATCGTTTAAAGAGAGAATTTCACCTAAAAGAGCAATATGAAAGCGTGATTCAAGAGTATTTAGATCTGGATCATATGAAAGAAGTTCCGCCTACTCACAGTAATTAAACCCGAAAGCACCACTACAAAGCTCTGCGTTGTATTCAACGCTTCAAGCAATTCGGCAAATGGAACAAGCTTAAATGATATTTTTCATGCTGGTCCAGCATGCGCTCTTGATCGCAGCAGTAACACCCGATCAAGCGCGCGCGCGCGCGCTATTCAATAGCATATAATTAATCGATTTGGAATGCGTTTAACGAATGACCATATAGACATCATTCTAGAAGTATTTCGCCGTATTTTCCGAGAAGAACGAAGTTTCTACAGTTTACAGATTCGGATTCAGCGTGCGAAAATCTATAAGAAAAGTGTTCATTCATTCAGAACGCACAAAAAAGTCGAATTTTGTCGCACTGTGTTATTCGTTCCAAAATGTTTATGCAGGAGATCTGGTTGCAAGACTTGAGTTGGGACGAGAAGAGGTGGCAGTCCTTCCTGCGGGAATATTCCGACCTCAACCAGATCCGCGTTCCGAGATGGGTCGGGTATCAACCGGGGGTATCTATAGAGCATCACGGTTTTTGTGACGCGTCTCAAAAGGCTTATGGAGCGGTTATCTACATCCGCG
>VNJR01001390.1:0-17763 GCA_008042585.1 Drosophila punjabiensis
AAATAGCCCAAAACAAAGCGGGCGAGCACTGCGTCATACTTTTGGGCGTAGCTCGTCGGCATTTTGGCAAAACGCCCACCACGCCGCTTGTTTGTGCTATTTCGTGGGCTTTTCGGATTGTTTCGGGCTGTTTTGGGTTTGTTGCCTCTTTCGTGGGCAAAAAGTTTACGACTTTTCTTGTTTGCCGAATTGTGCAAATTAAATTTATGTGAGCTGAAGTTTTTTCACGCCTCTAATTGGAGTGCCAGTGGCCTGGTTATGGACAAACATCACGAGCAGCGCCAGCCGACCATACAACGGGGCGTATGCGCGATATTGGGCAAAACTTCTGAGATTTCTTTGAAAGAAACTTCTCAAGCGCGTGGGGGCGGAAGCCACTTATTGGCAAGTTTTATAGAATTTAAAACAAATAAGTAAGCCAATATTGTGTTGAATTTAATAACTAAATAAAGCAAGCAAGGCAAGATAGCTCTTAAGAGCTCTATCACTCTTTTGCCATAGAGATTTTTAGTAAAATACTTTAATTTAATTTATATTATAATTTAATGTTATATATACTATTTATTTATGTTATATATAATATTTCATGATTCTTTAAAAGAAAGTTATCAGAAACTTTAATAAATTTATAAACATACATTAATCAATTTTAATTTAATTCTGTCCTTTCAGTGGCCCTGAAATGTTGGTGGCTTTTCACTCAAGCCCATTTTCTGCGCCTTTGCAGCAGGGTATCCCGAATCGTGGCTTCGAACTAGACGTGGACATACTTTTTACCGACTCAGATTCGTTTGACTTCGCCCAAGGTACCAAGAACCTATGTGAATTCCACGTCAATGCCTCAAATCCAGGTAAGAAAATCTACCATTGATTAATATAGATATCCATAATGTATGAGAATTACAATAGAAATCATGTAAAGTTCCAGGTGTGGTCTTATTATATTCTTTGGTATAAAATCAGATCCCTTCTTTTTTGTATAGAATTATGTAGATACAGGAAGAATTTTTCTGAATTCAACACCAAGGATATTTCAGGACAGAAAATAAAGACATTTTATTATTTATAGCTGAAATTATTAATTGCTTTTGGCTGAGCACTCCGACGGCTGCTTAATTTCCAGAAAAACAAAAAAATGGCAGCCTTTTCCACGGAGTGTAATCGGAGTAGTTCGGCGAAGGAGTCGCTGAGGTGTTCGTAATTTAATGGGAGTGAACGAAACTATATAGCCTCGATTAGCCTTTGGCCCTAATCTGAGCAGACTAAATGAGATTTTAATTAAATTCAAGGCCAGACGAAGAAGCCCCCACGGAAACTGAAGGCCTAAGCCGGCCAAATGGCTTTTTAGGCTTGACTTGATGTGGCCGCCGAAAAGAAAGTATGAGTAATTGCTTGGGCAGCAGATAATGTTTGAAACAAGTAAAAGAAAGTCGGTAAAGTTGAGCGAAAGCCCATTGGGAATGGAAAATGGTAGACGGAATGGGGAATTTATTGAATTTCATTTTAATTATATAAATATTTTAGGAAAGGCTAGATTTATTAGATTATGGTTTCACTCTTAGGAAATTATATTTTATTGAAATAAATAAGAAAAAAATCTTTTTATAACGAATATTATAAGCAGTTTAGCAAATCTAATTATCTCATATTTTTCACAATAAATATTTGCTTTGACTTTAACTTTGATTGAGTGGAAAATATTTTCCACAACAACACGGAGCTCCTCCTTCTGCCATTAATTAGTATACCTCGTTAAGTAAATATTCTTCTTGAAGATGTGCTCTATTCTAAGCTTGTTTTTCCCATGGCCCTTAGCCCCTCCCCCGGGCTTTTCCGCCCGGCTTCTGCTCCTAAGCTTTCCTCTTGGCTTGGCTTCTCCTGAAATTTCATGCTCCCCGGCCGGCAGTCAGCTGCATTTAATTGAAAAATTATTAAATGAAATTTCAGACTGCCCTTCTGCACCTCGGGCGCCCCGGAACCCCGAAGCCCCGGAACTCTGGCACTCCGGAGCCGCTCCATCAATTTAGTGCAGCGGCCGCAGCGGTGGCCAAAAGTAGGCAACGCCATGGCAGCCGCTAATGTTCATTAATTTGCACTTAATAACTTTTGAGTAGATTTTATTTTGCTGGCCAAACCAAAAACGCTGGGCATTTATAATTTTCTCCTACGCTTCTTTATCTGGCAAAAAAAAAAAAAAAAAAGCGGAAAATTGAGAGGATTCCCATTTAAAATTAGTTTTTTGCTTGAGCTGGCAATTTCGGCGTATAAAAGTATGGAGAAAATCAACTCATTCCCTGTTTATTTTCCCCATTTCTTATTCCTTACACAACGGCTTTTCTATGCCTTGTTTTTGTGCTCATTAACTTCCCAGCTTATACATAAATACGAATTTAGTTGTTGTTGTTTCTGTTTGTGCTTAATTTTTGACCGTTTAACTTTTGTTAAATGCCTTTCGTCCCCACTCCCCTTTCCCGCTCACTTCGGCTCGGCTTAATGCGTTGGCTGGGAAATTGAACAGATGTGTCTGCTATCATTAGGCGAAATTGTTGGGGAGGAAAGGCCCAGTCGGTGGCTATATCTATCATAGTTATAATCCAAGTACAAGGAGCCCGAGCTTTAACAGGGGAATTTCAAGAGTGTTAATGGAAACTTAAAGCTTATAAAATCAAGGATGTATGTAGAAAATAGTTGGGGGATTTCCAACAGTATTTCAGTAGGGGAATTTTCAGTAATTCAGCCGTATATAGAATCCCCTAATTAACAGAAAGCGGATAGGTACTATTTCTAACAACTAAATACGATTAAAGACATTCATGGCATCGATAAATACTAATAATAATAAATAACAAATCGCATTCCGTTAATGCAAACCGTGGCAGAAATATCAAAAATGCCACAAATTCCTTCAATTCAAGCAAAAATATTGCGGCGCGTTTAATTAGAGGAGCCCGTCCGGCGTATGAAACATTTATTTATAATGGCCAAGTAGCCGCACAAGGCGATTTTCCGGCTGGGCGGGGCCAGAAGGAGTTGGCTAACATTTCGGGCAAACAAAGCGCTATAATTGTTTTGTTATCGACGCACACAGGCACGCACCCCGGGAACCCCCCGAGGGTGGGAGCCCCTCCCAGCAGCATTGCGCGATACAAATAAATTATTAGGGGGGTGCAGCATGATTTTAATTAAAGTTTTAACGAAAACCAAATATTTATCGTTTCATTTTGCTTTCATTTGTTCGCTGTGTGTGTGGTTTCATGCCCCGCACCGCTCCCGCTCTTTTTTGCCATCATTAAGCATGTGGATGCTAAATTCAATATGCATTTGCGTTTGAATATTTGAAAATATCAACAGGGGAACAAGGACAATTTATAATGTGCGGCAAAGGTCATGGCAATGTTATACATAATCATCAGTGGGCGCAGGGCGTTGTTCAGAGTCCTTCTGCTATAATCAATGCAAAGAATGCCCCGGACCACGGGGCGTATGATTAATAAACTGCAGATGCAAATGCTTTGTGTGCCGAAGTTCGCTCTCTCCGCTGATTGCGCAACAAAATCTGTTGCATATTTAATTCGGTTTGATTTGCCCATAACTTTTCCAATTAAGTTTAATTAAATGTGCAACTTTTGGCCCAGCCGAAGCAAAGGAGAACCCTCTGGGTTTGCGGTGTGTGTGTGTCGATTTTAATTAAAATTTGTTTGCTTGTTTTACTCGCTGACAGCCCCTGTGAACTCTGCGTTTAAAGCGTGTTTCATCAAACGCACTCGCTCTTCTGGCATTAACCAGAATGTCTTTCTGGGAACTGATTGTCATAGCTGCCAATTGCCGAACCAATTATATCCTAAAAGGATTTTTCCGTCAGCCAGGCGTTATCTGACCCAATCAATATCCGATTCCGTCTGGATTCCCTAATTAGTGCTAATCAACTTCAGCCCAACATTCCACATGCAATAACCGTCCACAAATGCCGAAAAACTTCATCGTGCGAATATTTGACATGTCCATTGGCATGGCAACTTGCTTCCTCGCATCCACATAATGATAATTCCGCCAATCTGAGCCGGGTAATAAATTACCCCGTATGAATCGCTGTAAGATTCGCCTCAGATCATTTATGCCAACTAAGCAGGCACAAGCGGAATACACAAGCACCGATGGGAAACCTGGGGAAAATGGATGAGAGCGGGAGTGGCGAATCGCAGATGCTGGAAATTTATGGCTTTGCAAACAGAGAAACATTTCCGGTTTATGACTTGCTCTATGGCCTCAACAATCTTAGAATATTACAGAAATAAGCAGCAAAAAAGCTAGCAAATATTTAGAAAATTATTTTTTGAGTTATTTCTAATCTTTAAACTCTGTTATTTCTTTTGCGATATCAATTTAATTACTTCTAGTTTGTATATATATCTTTGATTTCAGTCTAGGAAATATTAATTTTTCATAATATTTAACTCGCATTAGAAGAACCTCTTTTCTTCTCCTCTTTCTCTTAGTAAAGTACCCTTTAATTTGAAAATAGTTAACTAGTTATTAGCCAACCAATGTTATAGTCTTGTGTCTTCAATTGCCAATTCAGCAGAAGTAGTTTTGACGTTATACTTTTCATTGATTTACGGATTAAGTGCTGATGACATAGATGGGGGAAAACCACCAGTATGCCCCACTGAATCAGAAGTTTCCTGTGGAGCCCCCGCCAAGTAGCTCAAGCCATTTTTACAACGCCGTTCTCAGCTGTTGTTACACCTAAAGTTTCGTAAAGTTTTTCTGCAAACTTTAAACAAAACCTTTCAATTTTGTTGCCTTCCTTCGCTCTTTTTCTTTCGGCACGTTTGTGGAAATTTTCCTTTTTAATTTCATAAAGTCAACAGACGAAAACAAAGAAAGGGAAAGCAAACAATGGAGCGTGGAGAGCGGGCAAAGACAATGGAATTTATATTTAATATGTTGGCGGGTGGAGTTTCGTCTCGGTGTAATATGTAAAATTATAGGTATTCTGAGAAATTACAAGAGGAGGAGAGGTTAATGTAAAGCGCGTTACATAAATTAAAGAGAACGAATTTCCGCCCAGCGAAGTTATTAAAATAAGTGGTTGAATATTATAGTTGAAGGAGTTGTCAGCATAGTAATTTATATAGATCCGTAGATGTTGAATCTTTCTGAAATCTGGTTATATCTTTTGAATATTTTCTTCTCATTTTAAGTTCTTGCAAATTGATGAAAATAAAGAAAGAGATATTGATAGTTTCACAGTATGTCCAACAATTATAGTTTAATGTGACTTTGCGATACATCTGTAAAAGCACATTAAAGCGGTCGATATCGGCTTTATTCCTCCGATTTTCGCTCGTGGTCCATGGAGGGGATGCATATCCAACCGGAGGGAACTGTGATGTTATAGAAGCCAGCGAATATTTGCTGTTTAGTTTGCTTATTGAGTTGCAATTTTGTTTGCAATCAGCGGATGGCAAGAGGAAGCAATAGGAAACAACAACGGGAAGGGCGAAGGGATGCCGTCAGATTGGCGGAGCGGGGAGGAAATGATTGGCAAACAACAAATTAGCATATTTGCACATAACGGCACATTTTATTTGCACTCTAGTGTGGGTGTGCATTGGAATATGTGTGCTTTTATGTAATATCAATATTTAAACGTGAATTTGTCAATGAAAAGCAAAATTCTAGCAACTTTCTATTAACTGTGTGCCATTTTTTGTGGCATTTGATTGTTAGACAAATATTGAAAATATTGCAGCTTGTTTATTCGCAAATTTATGCCGATGAGCAGCGATTTGCCGGGCATTTGTTTTAAAGAGCGCATATCAATTTAATGTGGCACAGTTCGGGCATCGGGCTTATCTGAAACCTTCAGCATTAATTGGCTGAAAGCTTTGGCAACTTAATTTTCCATGGAAATTAATTATTAGGGCAAACACACAAAATACGGCATTTTCCATTGGGGACATGGGGCATGCCCCTGCATATATTTATTAAGCCACTTTCTGCCGCCAGCTGAAAATTTTGTAAATTTCTGCCCGGGCCGCGCACAAAAACATAATTAACTTGCTCGATGTGGTACGTATTCGTATGACCAGCAAATGTGTCGGCCAAAGTGGCACTGGGGGCAAAGGAATTTATGTTTTTGTTTGTTTCTCATTTACTATTTATTACGTTTAATTTACTTTGTTGGCCGGACCAATCATATTTCTCTATTTGGCTCGGGCCGTGGCACTAATTTCGGTTATCGGTCAATTTGGAAAATATTTAGTGTGGTTCCGTTCCGTTGTTTATGCACGGCAGAATATACTCTATGTTTTAATTCGGATTATCTTATTTAAAATTCGTTATTTTGAATAAATTTTATGCTACAGTTAAATTTAAATTAATATTTTGTTCGTAATGGCTTCTGTTTTTTTGAGCTCATAACCTATTCCTATTGGCAGTTCTTTATGGAGAAATTTATTAGTAAATCATTTGAAACAGGTCTGAACTACATCAAATGAAAATGATGTTCATAACAATAAAACCACTGCAAGTAATTTCATTCCACTATTTATTATATTTAAGCGCAGTATTTTAAAAAACAATACTTAAAAACCAGCAGATAAATACACAGATGGCAAAAAATGAATAATAAAATATGTAATAAAGGTATTAAGCAGTATGGCTTAACAAAACTTAAGCCGAAGCATAAAACCTCTTAATTAGTATTCAAAAAGTTCCTAAAATTAAATAGAAATTAAGTTCAAGCAAGCGAATGAATATTAAGATTTTGTTTAGGACAAACTAGGATTTTTACAAAACTACACTTTATTTTATTGACAAAGCAATTCACTTATAAAATCAAATCAAATTGTCTTCTTTTAGTATGTAGTTTCTTCTCCTAAAGCAGTTAAGCAGAAACCAAACTAAGTGAATAGTATCTAGACAAATGTATGAAAATAAGTTTAACAAAATCAGGCGTATTTATCAATTTAATGTTGAATGACCATTAGGCTTATGGCGATTTACCGGCAATTCAACGAAAACCAATCCAGGGCCATCAAATATGCGTGACAATCCATTAAGTGATATATGCGAATATATACGGTGCGCCATCCACTTGCATTTTAAATCGCACTGGATGGAAATAGTAGCCGATGCGGACTCGGTTTCTGGCCCGGCTAATTGTTTGAATGTGTTAAATGTAATGCAGCATAAAACGAAAATAAACAGGCCGAGCTGGGGAAGTCGCCATGGGAAGATACAACGCGCACATACGCATAACAGCCTGCAGGGAAAATTCTATTTAATTTGCGCTCGGGTTTGGCCCGAAAATCGAAAAACAACAAAAGCAGCGGCAATAAACAATCAGCGAGGAAAAGGGCACGAATGGAAATGGAAATGCTACTCAATCAGCAATAGTTAGGTGTTCCAGGGCCCCGCTTCCACCCTCCTCGCTGGGCTACCGTGCAATCAATAAGAGTAACACCCCATAATTTAATGCCCCAAATGTGTTGCGACTACATTTTGCGGTTTTTGGCCGAGAGGAAAAAATACAAAAGCCACCGAGTAACCGTTGCCATCATTTCGCCACCGCCGGCGGCCCAAATGCACTCTAATAATAAATCGCAAAATAACAATTTTATTGCCAGCGCTTGCGGTTCCACCAATACCTGTCCTGGCCCTGCTCCTGGCCCGGCACACAAACACACCTGTCTGCCCAGTGTTGCCACTCGATAGTCACACTTTACGGCCAGCTGATAAGCATATTATTATTATTGCTGCTATTACGCACCCACACAGCACTCGCTTGAATTATTCCGAGTGTGTGTGTATGGGGATATATAGTATAGCAGTATAGCCCATAGGTCTGGCCGTAGGAACACTTATTGTTGTATGGCCCACGCAGTCAGCGCAAATGTGTCGAAGCGAAATTTATTACTGCGAACTTGGGCAACTGTAGCCAGCTAAAGTTAGAGGTGTGCTCGTGAGATAGTTTTCCTAGATTTTTCCTAACGAAGATATTTCTTTGTGTTTTCTTTGTAAAATATTTAAGATATATGCTTGGAACACTTCGAAAGATTATTAAATAAAAGGGTATAAATAGTTTCTTATGTTGCAATTGTTTGAAGTCTAATTGGGTATCCGGCTCGAAGGACCTAAAATAGATAGTGCTTGAGTGACAGCTATCCCTGTCAGCTATTAGTTTACCAGTTTACCAAATTAATATCTCTCAATTAATTAAGAAGGATAGGATAGGAAAAGACTTACAATTGTCTGACCCTATTTCCTTACTTGTTTTAGATATTTTTCAAATAATTACGCTGATCCCTTTACGTTTAATATTTCACAGCGCTATTCTCGTTTATTCCATCTCTAGATGTGAGTGCTCCCGGCCATCTGTTAACTAATTCACATGCCATGGCAGGAATGGCCAATGATTACATTTCATGTGCCATATGCAGGGCCCTGCTCGCCCTTGTGCACACCTCTATCCACACCCAGGCCATGCCATACCTATGTATCTGGTGTACATATATGAATCTCTCATGTGCGGAGTTGTCGATTATTTTGAGAATTTTAGTTGATATGTGAAATCACAATTCCCCAGCGTGTAAAAAAATGTTATTGAGATTTCTGTTGACAGTTTCGACTGCAAATTTAATGAGTGTTCACTTCGGTTGAGCCACTCCGTACAGAAGGCCTGAAAAGCCCAACACTCATGCATTTGAAATATGAGTTAAATTTGATTTGTATATTTCAAACGACAGAAATGGAATGAACAATGGATTTGAGGTTTTCGAAACAATGTTTTTATTATTCCTCGCTCAGCTTCCGTTCTCCCCGCCATGCCCAATGTGTAGGCAACACTTTTTTAAACTCCCATTCAGGTTGCGCTGCTCTGAAGGAGCAGCTCATGTTTAAAGGCCACTTTACTTTTATATGCCACAACCAGCGAAATGTGACAATAAAAATCTTATAAAACCGTATTACTTAGCTAGCACTCACACACATTCGGGAAACGGCGGAAAAATAATACAACGAGAAGTCGTTACACTTGACAAATTTCAGGGCTCAAAGTGTGTAAAATACAAAATTAAAGGTATCGAATAATCATGTATTTAAAGATGTATTTTCAGAAGAATTTTGAAAGGCAAGTTCTTATTCGTTCTTATTCCTTGAGATATTTTAGATACTTCATTTTCAAAAAATAATACTCATATTTATATACTATATTTATGCACTGTATATAAGGTTTATTTGGATATATTATATAAAATCGTTTAAAAAGAAGATCTAGGCTATCATCATATTATATAAACGTAAGATTTCTGTTGAGTTAGAAATTAACACCATTTTGGTGCTTGTGTACTCGAGTAAGGGAGCCGCTTCCCAGCCAGAAGGGATCTTTAACGTCTGCGTTCTCCCACCCAAAAAAACGGAGCCCAACGGGCCGACAACTTTTGCCTTGTGGCAGCTGCAGCAACTTTTCCCTTCTGTCTGCCACTCGATGCGGCACGGCACACATTAAAAGTCTCCTGCCCCCTCCTTCGCCGGCACGTTGGAAAAGCTGTCGCAGCGGCTAGAATCGACGCAGGTGTTATCATCGATACCGTTGACGATTGTTTCCTTTATATCGACTGGCACTTCAGCCAGCCGCCTCGTCTTTCCCATTTCCCCCGCCGGCTGTCGCATTGCTACGAAACGTGGCGACTTTTGCCAATTGAAACGCCGAGTAGATGTTGCTTTTTGCCTTCGCTCCTCCGCTTTTTTGCGGCAGTGTTTTGCTCCCGTTGCCTTTTTTAATTTGTCACTTGAATCAAAAGTTGCCAAAGTTGTCCCGGGCCGAAACTCTGTAGCTCTGGGTTTTGGTTTGCACTCCGCGTTGTTAGCCCGGCTCGTTTTGCCGCTTCTTTGTTGCCTCTTCCCTTTGGCAACTTTAATTAAAGCCGAGTGCCGGAATTGCAACATTAGGTAACTGGAGGGAGCTTTAACATTGTATTCGAAGGCAGTGTTTCACAAAGTTGGCTCTGCGGACGAAGAGCTACTGAATATGCTAGAATGGCACACAACTTAGGTCTTACAAATTTAAGGAATTTGATTAGAGAAAATCCTACATTTTAGACATTCATTCTCCCAGACATTATTAGCCAACTATATGGAATGCCAGAAGTAAAACAAAGCGAGAAGTCACTCCACCAGCCACATATTGTAAATTAACCTAAATCGCATGTAAGCCGTTTGTCATACAACGTTCTGAGGACATATTAAAACGCTCCGAGAAGGACGAGTGACTCGGCGCAGCAGCGCACATAAATATCTATATCATATATGCGGATATGAATATTATAATCTCCGCCCCGCACTCACCCCCTCATTTTTTCCGCTCTTTACAGATGATGTGCTATTTTCGCGTCGCGGCCGCATGGGACGCATTGTGAGTCCGCGTCACACGCTTCCGCCGAATACGACATGCACGTACCACTTTCACGGATATCCTGGTGACCTGATTTGGTTATCGTTCACCAGCTACAATCTGCAGATCCTGCAGCAGGCGATACACGACAACAATACGCTGGGACGGGTGAGTTTGAGTTTGAGTTTGAGTTTGAGTTGGGTTCGGTTCGGTTTTACAGGGCTGACATCAGCGACTGTGTTTCCACCATAAAATGTTTAACCGAACGACTATTGGGGGTGGTCATGGTGCACTTGGAAAAACATAATATTTTTTATCAGATATAACAGAAAGTAACTCAGAGAGTGAATATCTATAAACTTCTTGGTTAGGAACTTGTATTATACGCAAAAGATTCTGTATGCAATTCTAATGACTTTTTTAATGACTTTGAAACTCTTATAAAATGCATAAATAGATTACAATAAAAATGGTAATCAATTAATACAATTTTATAAATAAATATATTAAATTAAATAAAAATGAATAGGATAACAATTAGGCTTTTAAATAAACTGAATTTCAAGAATTTCTAGTATAGAACTTGGAACTTTTTTCCTTCCGTGTAGCCGTTCAGCTGCTGTTATAGTTAACCGTTTACATAAATGCATAAAGTGTATGTCAGGGGAAGGATAGAGGTGGTGGGAGACGCTGGGTGGGTGGTCTTGGGTGGCTTACACAGTTTGCCGCTTGCATTGTCCTTTAAATGCATTGCGTCTACGCCAGCGGCGTCGCCTCCACATTCCATTCATTGTCTTTAGCACTCTGGCTCTCTCTCGCTCTCTGTCTCCCCGTATATATCTCCATATCCCTTCTAGATGTTTTGCTATTAGTGCCAGTCGGTCGACACTTTGTCTCTGCTGGCCAATTAAAAATGCAGCCATAGAAATGCAACATATAAAATATATAATTAAGTGAAAGCTTACGCAACTCCTAACGAGACATTTTTGAGTCTGAAGTCTGCCCGCCGGCACAGCAACTGCGTCAAAATGCGACACTGGCAGCGGCAACAAGCGACCATAATAATGTCCTGCCCTCTCTTTCGTATCTCAGCTATTTCTCTCTTTCTGATTTGCACAGCAAAAATAAAACAAAGAAAGATTTTTCAATGGGATTTTTCCGTATGCTTTTAGACTTTTTACAGTCGCCATAAAACATAAAATTAAATAGATTTAAAGTACACACAAACTGAATTAATAATTGAACAAATTTATTATTATGGTAACAACCTCTTTTTATAGTTTTTAAACATAACAAAATAAGGAGATCAGCTTAGGATATATACAGAATGGTCTAAAGGTAGTCACTTTCGAAGGAATAATTTCTTTATAAACATAACTTAGTATTGACAAAAAATACCCTGAACCTCAACATTTACTTGTTCAAAAATCATCGTGTTCGTTCCAGAATGAATATTGATTTATTAGACAATGTAGGTAATTTTTCCACAGTGTGCTCATCATAGTGGCGTGTGCATTTTAAATGTTCGTTGTCGCCTGCCTAACGGTCCGTGAATTGTGTCAAGGTAGAATGTTGAGTTCGCCTGGACCAGCGACGATAGCGCGTAATGTCGGGTCAGCGGGCGCCCCAAAGGATGAAGTGCCACCCCCGCCCCTCTGTGCCCAGATAACTGAATGGTCATTTAGGCTAGGCCAGGCGAAAGTTCATTTGAGGCGGAGGTTGCAGGTTCTGCGACAAGCGCCATGATTTATGTTAAGGAGCTGTGATTTATGCTCAAGATATGGACGGAATAAAGCAGCCAGGGAAGTTAATAGACAGAAAAGCAATGGGGGAAATTTGTATATTTTTATATTTACATCTGTATTTATTGTGTTAATATTTCTTTTGGATAATTGGATATTGAAAGTAAAATCATTAAAAAATAGTAAAATCAAAAAAAATCTTAAGTGCGTTAAGCTGTATAATAATTAAATAACTTTTTAAGCAATAAGAACATTTAGTATTCTTTTGTTATTAAATGCTTGTTTTTATTCATACAAAAGGGGGAAACAAGTCAATTAATATTTTTATTTTAGCAACCTTTAACTATCTTATACTATCCTTCCTCTGAGCCTATTGCCGTTAAGAAAGAAATTGTAGAGCTGCCGAAGGATCTAAATTGGTCTACTCGGCTCGAAGGTCCAAAATGCAAAGAAAGGGACAAATAAAGGAAATTTACTGTGGCTTATTGAAAATGATTTTATTTTAAAATAATTTAAAAAGTTGACATGAGATTTGGTTTTTAGTCTAATCTATGACCTATGAGAGGCATGGCGAAATAAGAATCCAGGCTGAAACTTAAAACTATAAGTGGCAAAAATCTTTGGCTATCGATGCACCGATCCCGATAAACTATATAACCAATATCTATAACATTGTAGTTTACGTTCCGATTGATTCTTTTACCTGCACTTATGTATATTCTACCTACTACTTTTTTTTTGCAAAGATATTCCCCCTTTTCAAAGTTTTCCTTAATTTCAAGCTTATAGAAAAATCGTCTGCTCTGAGAAAAAGTGACTTTAAAGTGACAAGTCGCTAAGTTCAAACTCTTGTCGAGTTCTAAAGCTGCTGGTCCAAGTGCTCGAAACTTGCAAACAATTCCTGCATTTACGGCATGGCCCAAAGATCATAGAGCACAACGGGGGCTGGATATAATGGGAGGTGATATGGAACGATTCGGGGGACATGTCAACGCTTGGCGTGGTCTCATAAATGTCGTCGCATTACAAGTATTTTCAACAATTCTCTGCAGCCACACTCCAATCTATCCCGCACCCTGCATTGTTGTTATTTTTTCGTTTTGTCGGCGAGTTTTAACTTTGCTTCTTAATTTAAAAAGTTTGTTTGCCCCGCTTTCTGTTATGTACTGTTTTGTGTGTGTGTATGTTTGTTTTTATATTTTTCATTCGGTTCTTTTTCATTTTAGAAAATTCGCATTCACTTGTTTGTGAGCTTGTTGTGGGCCCCACATCCCCCCGAAAAATGGCATCGCCCACGTTCCAATGACTTCAGTTCAGCTCCGCAGTACCTGCTGCTGTTGTTTTTGTCACTTTTTCCCTGGCTGTTACAAAATTCATGAACTGTTTTTGCCGTTTCCACTCTCGTCCACCCACCACCCACCGGAGTCGCCCGTTTTGTGTTTTATTTTACACATATTTTTGTTCTGTCACTTTTTATTGTACTCCCGTTTGTAGTCGCTAAAGAGTGGGAAGTTGGGCATACAGTGAGAAAAGAGGAAAAAGGACTTATGTCCTTGTAGCGAAACTCCTATACACACAGGATGCTGCACATGTCATCTGACAAAGAATCGGTGTGATCCTGCACAAAAGTCGAGACTTGACTTCTGGATTAAAATCCAATCGAATATAGACCTTAACTTAGTGAATATAACAAAAATTGTCTTTGTTACTTCCTTCTGTCAAAATATTTATTTTAAAATATAAATAAAGATTTAAATACAATTACATTTTTGAGATGGTAAATTTTTTGTAAATATGATTCGTTAGATATTACATTTCTAATTTGCAGATAGTTTTAGAGGTCCAATAACACCAAGTAAACCTATATTACACATTATAAAGAGTTACATGGAACTTCAAATTCAAGATGTCTATTCTACGACATTTATTCTCCGTGCAGAAAATGGCTGAGTGGGCGGTGGGTGTACGTGTGTACAGTAGGTGTTACTGCAAAGTTGTTTTGCTTTATTTTGCTCGCTGCCCCTCGCCATATTTTTTGTTTCCTTTTCGTTTTTTGTTTATTTGTGTGCTGCTGGCAGCTTTTCATTTTTAGCAATTTAAAGTGTAGGTGAGGCAACTGCAATTGACACGGACAGAGGGAGCATCCTGCGCGGGGCGTAGCCCCGAAACGGAAGAGACAATTGTGTGGGTGTTGGCTGAGAGTTCAGTCACCATTTATCTGCTCCCGTTTTTATTTATTTATTCTTTTTCTCTTTGCCACAATGGGGTTACCAAATTAATTGGCACCAGAATTTCACAAAGTCTCGGGGAATGTGTCTGCCAAAAATAAATTAGATGCCTCTGTTTCATACGGCATTCACGTCTAGACGGAGAACGACCTTGAGCGCCTGAAAGGCTGTTGGCAATTTATCTGATTAGGCGACAGGTGAAAAGTTTCCACAGCCTGCCCTTCGTCCCGAGTCCTGCAAAGATGTCCCGAAGAATGTGTGAAAGTAATCAAGGTGCAGCACGTGTGGTATGCCTTTATGTGTGGCCCTTACTGGTGTGGTCTGTGTTGTCTGTGGAATTTATTAAACTGGCAAGCAGCGAAAGTGCTGGGGATCTGGGTATTTCAGGAATTTAATATTATGCACAGATGCTCAGATACTTGTGGATGCCAAGCCATTTGGAGGTCGAATTTGCAAGCCAAAAAAGGGAAGAATTATTAAACAAAATTAAAAGAAACCGTATTCATAACATCTATCATTTGTAGCTAAATATTATTAAATTATCTATAACTTGCGGTAGTTAAAATTCCTTACAATTTAGACAAATTAAAGGGACTAGGTACCCGGGCTTAAATAGCTGTCAGTTAGTTTTCTGGGCCGACACTTCGAGCCAGACCCGGGAGTCTGTTACTTCAGTTCCGTCTGTCAAGCCACAGCTGTTTGCAACTGTCTTTTTCATTATTAACACAGTCAACAATAATCAGGGCCTAGGAATGGCATAGAGCGAGATGCGAGGGGAAAACATAAACATTGTCAGCCAAGGAGGCGTCTCGGAAAAATATTTAATGCCGGCAAACAACAACAAGGAGACTCTCCGAAGAATGTAAAGACTGCAGGGGATGGGACAGAGGCGGGGGACGGGGGAAACGGGACAGTGACAAACGACAAATAACTCACACTTGGAACTGTTTGAATATGACATGTGACAAAGGACGGAAGAGGGGAAACTAACAAAGGAGAAAGCAACCAGCCAAAGGGAAAGCGTGAAAAACCCAAACAAAAAGAGAAGCATTTTCATGGACTTACAAAAAAGTATACAACAAGTTTTAAACACGAAATGTTGCCAGGAAAATAAAATAATTAATGCATTTACCTTAAGAGAATTAAAAATAAAGGAATTAAGTTTAAACTTAACTGCCAAGTTCCTCCCAATTTACCAGTTTTGTTTTTCCGAGTGCACACATAAAAATAATGTCAACAAGAGAATTAAACAATAACATGTGCTCGTCTCCTCCTTTCTCCTATTATTTCCCCCAGAGCGATCTGCCGCCGTGGATAACGCGCCTGAGGATGTGGGACAGCTACGGAACCTATGTGCCCATGAAATCGACAAGTTCAACCACCGGCCAGCCGCCTCCACCGCCGCCCGTTGCCTCCTCGGCGGACGGGGGCAAGCCCACGCTCCTGAACCAGAGCAACTACGGCAGCTACTACTACAGCGCCAGCAATCCCAAGCTGAATCGGAACCTGCGGGTGAACATCGACAACGCCTGGAATCCGGTGGATACCTACATCTACGGGCCCACGCAGTCGAGTGTCTTTAATCAGGAGAACAAGTACAGCGGCTATCAGGGCGGCGGACCGGGCGGGCCGTCAGGAGCAGGTGCATCGTCCAAGCACTTGCCTGGCGTCAAGGAGAGTCTCAACTTCATAGCCAGCGGCAAGTCCTCCAAGGAGGTGTCCGCTGCCGCAGTCGTCAGCTCGGATCGGAATAGTGCTTTGGCCCTGATGAGCACCAAGGGAAAGCGACGACTTATGCTAGAGATCTACGACTACGAGACCCCAAAACTCTGTGACCACACGGCCATTGGAAGTGGCGTCAGTGGCAGTAGCGCCGTTATGGGTGGCAACAAGCAGAGGCCCTGCAGTCCGTTGGAAAGCTACGTGAGCACTGGAAGGGATTTGGTGAGTTTGCAGAAATATTTATAGGCTTAGATTTTACATATTTAATTGAGTGTTTTTGTTTAAATGTTCTTATTGTATCACAGTTTTCAAAAATTTTTAAGAAATTTTACAAAGTTATTTATGTAGTGGGAATGATAATGGTTATTAATTTACCTTATTTGATTAAGTAACTAATAGCCCACTTCATGATAATAAAATCTAAATTGTACGACACAAAAATGTATACAAATGGTTTTAATATTTTTTATGAATAAATAACAAGGCACTTAAAAGAAATTTCAGCTGCGCAAAAACGAACTATTGGAACTTTTCATAACAAAAAACTTTTTCCGAGTTTTCCTTTTTAACTATAAACCAATGCCTAAATTGTAATTTTCCTCAACGGGCAGCATTTGAAAATTAAATAATATTCGTACCTAGTTAATAATTAAAAGATATTTTTTAATGGTTCTATAAAAATGATACAAATTACGAATGCATTTAAGTTTATTGATTTTTCCTACGGTTAATTTTATATAGTATATAAGAAATCCTTTTACAAAAGTTATCAGACCTGCTCTGGTTATCGAAATCGTAAAAATTTACCGATTCCGATTAAAAAAAAAAGGGATGGGTACTCTCGTTCACTATAGCGTAAGATGTTTGCGATTGGTAAAACGGGCAATTTGGTCTGGCCGAAATAAAAAATAGATGTTTTTTTCACTTACGACATAGAAAACGTGAGCACCGATCCTTTTTTCAAAATCGAAATCCATAAATTTTTACGATTTCGATAACCGGAGCAGGCCTGTATAAGAATATATTTGGGCATTTACGATATCATGATACATTGCTTTCAAAATACCGTAAACGCTTGTCATCCCAGCCAAAAAGTAGGCAACAGCTCTTTCTCCACCAACGCGATGCCAATCAAAACTGTTGCCTACCTTCAGGCGGCGCTCCCTATCACAACGATATAAACGAAAATAAGAAGTTAACCGAAGGACTTTTCTAATTTGTCAGCTGCTGGCCCTGTGTTTGTTTGTTCGCTTTTGCGCGTTTGGCTTAAAAAAATAAGAATGTAGAAATAAGGCAAAGCGACTTTGTGACTGCACCTTGCCTGACGGCGAGTAACGAATGCCGAGTGCCCAATTTGGCACGCCCAAGGGCTCTCACAACAAATAAAACGCAGCCGGAGTTGGATCCTGGGAACCGGGGAACCTGGCAGCCCGTGCTCCTGGGCACTGGGAATTTTTTGGCAGAGTGCAGAGCGTTTCGTGTTTACTTTAAACTTGACAAAATTAATCAAATTAAACACTCGACTGCATCGCCAGACGTGCACAAATAACGAAGGAGCGAAGCGAATTTCCCAGAGGCGAGCGCCAAATTCAAATTCGCCAAAGCACTGAACACACACACCCACACCCATCAGCACACAAAGGCAAATACGGGGGCGGCACCGAGGGGGTGG
>VNJR01001403.1:0-28663 GCA_008042585.1 Drosophila punjabiensis
ATTTTGCGCCGATAATCAATGAATCAGCTGCATATGAGAGTCGCCCCGGCAAGGACGAACTTTTTCATTTGAAAGTAATGAAAGACATTCTGCTGCGAAAGTACAAAGTGAGGGCGCGCCGCGAGTAACAAATAACGAATAAGGAATGCCCCGCCTCCCAGAACACTTCAGAATGTTCATCTGCACCACACATTCAATTTGAGGAGCAGCAAAAATGTGATAAGATTTATGGAGCATCTTCAAAAGGGAGCAGCCGAGAGGAGGCGAGGACAAGGCAGGATCCCTGCTGTTTCCCAAGCGTGAATCTCATAAAACAGACAGTGACAGCAACATCGCGCTAAGAGCGGCAACGTCAACGCCGTTTTACATTACGCAAGCACGCCAGCCACAAGGAACTACACCCATATGTAAGCGAGACACTGGCGAAAATCATGATCTATTCTAGAATTTTTAAAGGGTTTTGAAAACCCTCTATAAGCCTATGATCTATAATATTAAAAATCATTCGTTTTGCTATCCTAGTTACAACCTGCTTAAAATATTATATTAAAACATTGCTTATATTCTAAAAGGTAAATAGCTCTTTTCATATGCAGATCAAAACTAAACTTTGCGATATTAAAAATCGATAATAAATAAATTATATAATATATTCTACATTTCCGCGGTTTATTTCTAACCAAATACTTTTTAAAAAAAAAAAACATTTCATAAAATTTAGCTAATGTAATTTCGAAAATTATTGAACATTATTATTCACACAATAAAGCCAAACAAAATGGTTAAAACTCTGCTCATTGTCATTGTCTTTAAAAATTTATTTTAATTAATAAAAAAGCACTTATGTATCTGTCTTAAAGATTATGTAATCCATATAGATTAAATATTAGAAGTAGAAAGGAAAGTTTAAAGCACTGTCAGAGGGAAGCCCATTTTTCAGTGAGAATTTTTTGCACTGAAGCAGCGAAGCAGCAGCAACAGCCGCCTCAAATTCAAATGCCAGGACCTACAAGTGTGTTTTCATGGCAACTCTGCTCTCTGCGCTGTCACAATCAGCGTCACAGTCGCACAAGTAGAATTGCGTATAAATTTGTTGGGATTGAATTTGAAGGAGTGCGGGACGCAGCGAAGCAGCTCCTGCGTGTCCTTTTCTCCATTTCCTGCTTTAGTTGCCCGCTCGCGTGACACCCGACAGATACACTCGCATCCCATCCCGATGAAGGGCCCGAGGAGCCACATTGTGGCCAGGAGGCGACTTATTAGAAGGCCGCAATGTGTTGACAGGCCCGGGCAATCAAATAACAAAGTTTTTCTCCCCCCGATGCGTCCCGTTCCGCCCGAGCAAACTTTAGTTTTGATGTACGAGTGCGTATGTTATTGTGCCGCAGCATCCGTCACGACAGCCATCAGCCATCAGCCATCAGCCTTCCGCCATTAGTTAGGAGCGTTAACTGCAGCACGTAAAGTGCTTAATCGGCTGGCAAGGAGACTATGGGATGACACGGGTCCTGGGGTGAGCCCTGGGAGCAGATCCGGCGACCTGAGCCGCACACACACATAACCGCTTGGCTACGCACGAGTTCATTTGTTGTTCTGTCAAAACGCTTAATTGATTTAAGCGACACAACGACGACACACGCTCCGAGCAAACACAATTGCCTGAAACACGCTTCGCTGGCTAGGAACTTTAACACAATGTATCACAAATATGTATATTTTTCTCAGAATAAGTTGCTATTGAAGGGGGAGAGCTACAGGTCCAGGTAACTTTAACAGCTTGGGGGTAATTTATTCAGCAAAATTTGTTAAACTATACCTTAAGGGGTTTATTTTTACAGATAATTTTGCTATTATTTACATTCTGTAGAATTACTTACTTGTCACTTGTCAATCTCTTATTTTTTGCCTGCAGGGCATGCAATTTAATTAATTAGTAGAGCAAACTGCATTCCTGCCTCAATAAATTCCCCGAGGCGTAGTTTTGTTTCTTGGAAATAATTTCCAAGTAAATCTTGCAAATACAATATTCCAGGCGAACTAAATTGAATTAAATAACCGTCCGGCAGCAGCAAACCTTTATAAATTCTTCTAGATTATTGCCTGTAAATATCAAGGAAAGGTCACCATTTCCAGTGCCAAGCAAGGCCTTTGGGCAAATAATAAGAGAAAAGAGATTTGTAAGCATTCTCCCAAGACGTGCCCTCCTGCATTCTGAGCCCAAGTCGTCGTTTGTGTTTGCAATATTCATGGCGAGACAGGCGGAAAAACCTGGACAACCCGCAGGATGCAGCCGGAAACTTGTTAAGCAGAGTCAAGAATAGTGTCAGTCAATGGAGGCAAAGAGCCCTTGTATTCAAATTTAAAATGTTACAAATGGGAGTGGCCGAGTGATTTATGAAATCTGTTACCCGCTTACTCTTTGTTTATTTGTTTTTTATTTTCTGCGTGCGTATCTGCCTTTGGCAAAGCCCAGCAAAAAGATAAATGTGGCGAAAAGTTATTATTCAAGTCACTAGTTAGCCGTTAGCCACGAGCCAAGAGACAGGAGGCAAGGGAGCAAAAAGAAACAGAGATACTCGTACATATGTAAAGTCCTTGCCCGAGTCGAGAGGAGTGTCCACATGCTGTTTACTTTTGAAGACAAAGTGCAAAGTTCTACAAAATGGCCACGTGTGTGGCTTTTTTCTTGGCCAGAGTTTGTTGGCCGCCGGAGACCCGATTGCCAGGATTCCGATTCTTCGATCTGGGCTCCTTTGTGGTGGCGTGCGAATGACAATGGCTTACTCGTTAAATATTTATTTATGTTTTTGGCGCTGAGAAGCGGGAAATCAACAAGTCCCGGTTCTGTCGCCCCTCCGGGGCTGTGACCTTCGATGTTTGAGGTCTCAAGGGCCGCAGGGGGTCGGAATCCAAATCGAAATTGAATCGAAACAAAGGAAGTCGAGCGAGCTTTATGGGCCAGTATATTGAATTGCCATTTGACTGCCGCTAAATGCAGTTTAAGCCAAGATAACCGCGAGCTGCCATAAAAGCGGCTTCAGGTAATCTCCCAAGGACTTGGGACTTCCTGCTCCGATTCCCTCCGACAGTATTAAATTAAAAACCCCATCAAAGGCATTAATATTAATGGAGCAATTGCGACGTTTTATGTCAATTTATAACAATTTACTAAGCCACCGTGCAACTTGCATTTTAAAGCGAAAAACTGTCGTACCCAACTCACGGCAACCGCCGAGGAAGACATATAGTTAAGCCCTAATATTTCACCAGAAATAAGCAGTGTAATGCTGGGTAAAAACGAATGGAGTAGACTCGCCAGGCCACAATAAAACTTGTCTAAACAAAACGCCAACGTAGCCCAGAAATAAAACAGCTTAAAGGATACAACACGTACATACCTACATACATACCTAAATAAAAAAGTCCTGAGTGTCCACTAGACCGGCAATCGTTAATAATAGAAACGCTCGTCATATTTAGCTTTAATGAAAAGACTCATTATAGTTTAATAGCCAGGCCATGAAGCGAGCAATAAATGAACTTACATGTCATTATGCGCTCTTACATATGAATGGCTTTGGTTCAAAGCACAATAACAGCTCGGCAGATATGGCTTTCTAATGTAACCATGGCATCAGTGACATTTACTAGGCTTGTTTTTTCCGTTCCTAAAAGCTGGAAGTGACCGAAGCCTTGAATGCCCTTCAGAAACTAAAGAGTATATGTTGTACTTTAATATTATCACTCTGTAAGCTGTTGCAATCATGATTGAATGAAAGGACACTTTTTAGACAACTTCTACACAAAGCTCTCCCGTAGATGCTGTATTTTGCGGAATCACTTTACTTACAGAATCACTGATTTCCTTGGTAACTAGAAAATTAAATTGAATTGCGTCTTATGAAACCGATTTGATGTGAAAAAGCAAAGAGAAACCCGCTCAATGCATTGACTCTCTTTTATTGCAATTACGTGGAAATGTCTATGTGCTTCCTCAGAAACCATAAGGAACTGCACACTTTATGTTCAAAAGTTGCAGCTTAGCCTAAGACTTTAAAACTTTGGCTTTGCGAGGTAAGTCTTAAAACTTTAAGCCTGCCCACAAGCCACAACTTCGCAACGTACGCCAACGCGAGCTGGAGCTCTACTATCCTTTTGGTGTAAAGGCGGGTCCTTGTAAACGAATGCCAGCCCTAATTCGTTTTAATTTTTCGCTGCAACGCCACTGAGGTCTTTTGCTGGGTAACACAGTTTTGCATTCGTTCACAAGCTGCCTAATCAACAAAGGCACAAAGTTTAATAAAGGCAACTGTAAAAATAATTTATTTTCTAGAGACACTATATAGAATTTAATTTGCCATCATTTCAAAACAATCTGCTCCAACTCTGTCTATTTCCAGCAAAAACAAATAAGAGAGAATTTCATAAAACGAATGACAGTCTAAAAATATATGCAGAACCCGAGACATAACCCATTTAAGGCCACTAAGTTTAATAATACGATAAAAGGTATTACTTTTTAGGCAAACGGCTGTCCTTGCCAAAAATAGGCATGTCTTCCGGAAAATAATAAAAATCAAAAGTTAGAGGGACACACTTTGGAGAAGTGCCATTTGCTGAAACAAAAGGTTTAACTTTAAGTTCTTGTTTGTTTAACTTTTACGTGTATCCACCTCCCCCCAACCTTTGGGCCCACGCGCAACCTATAACTGAGGTTGCCTCAACAGCTCTATATATTATGGTTACCAAAACAGGAAATCCTTGAGAATAATTTGGTGGATAAGGAAATAGCGAGTTCGCATATTAAGCTGCTCAATTGGAGGCTATCGAAACTTATATCTATCAGGCTTTTAGAGGAAAAACTATATTAAAAATCTTATACCCTTAATGTAGATTTAACCATATTGTTAAAATTGCTTTTATATATCTTTCATATTAACCTCTTATCGATATGAAATTAAGCCTTTACATATTTATTTTATTTCATTTTGCAAGGTATTTTATTTAACATTATCAAATGTTTTCCCATATCGACATAAAGCCTTGCCTGAATAATTATAATCCAACTGTTAAAATCGCACATCGCTCTCTGCCACACATAAATTAAATAAATAGGCATTTACAAATTATTTGCACTGTATTTAAATACGATTTAAACTCGATTGCAAGGACAATGTTTATATTGACAACGCAGAGGTGGACTTAAATAATATGGTAACGCATCAGTGGCTACCAAACGGTTTCCGCTTCCAATTCCGATCCTGATTCCTCCGCGCTGCCGGTGCCTCTGTGCGTTCCGTGTGTCGACGGTGTCCCTAAACGTATGTACATGGGTGGTACTTCTAGGAGATAAGATACTCGTACGCCCAACAGTAGCGCGGTGAGTGTGAGTGTCGGTAGGTGTGGTATAAGTAAGTAAAATACAATAGATCCGATCCGATCTGATCCTACGAGTAGAAGGTCAGCACGCTCGTCTGGTTGCCGCGCACGAACAGGAACGGCGGCATGTCCCGACTGAGACTCTCCAGCCAGGCCATGTAGAGCGGCGCGGAGACGATGTTCTTGCGGGGCATTGGCAACGTCATCACGACCAGGTCGGACTTGGTCGACTGCTCCCTTAGATACTCCCGCAGGCGTAGGTAGCGATTCGTCTTGTCCTGCACCGCCAGCAGATCGTCATCGGTAATCAGGGCTGTTGAAGTGCAGAAAAAATGAAATAAAATGTGTTTTATTATACATTTTTAAAAATATTTAAAAGCTACATTTTTTTAACTCATTTAATTTGATTAAATTCTATGCTCAGCATACTTTTCGGCATTTACGCTATGTAAAATATTGGATTTTAAAAGAATTTTGTTATTTTTTCTTGCTGCAAGTGTGCATTCATACACATTTTTATGCAATAATGCAACAAGGAATTTGCCCTGCAGGACTCACCATCATCCTCATTGAGGGTCGCCCTGCTGCTGTTTCCGTTCTCGTTCTCCTTGTCGGCCACTACAAAGTCCTTGATTAGCTCGTTGAAGAACTGTGTAGATGTTTCCAGTGGCTTCTTCGTTATGTCCGGTATCAGTGTCAGGTCGGAGTAGTCTATCCGGAATTTGGACAGCAGACTGGCCATCGAACGCTGTTCGAACTCCAGCTCCGCCTTCTTGTTGGCCAGAGCATAAACCCTGAGGACGAAGAAGGAAACACAACACAAAGGTTAGTCGGTCTATAAAAGTGCCCAATGTGAGGGTATTCGGTTTGCAAGCTGCATTGCAGATATTTTGTGTACATCTGCTATGGGATTGTCTGACTTTCAAGGATATAACTGCACCATTTCCACTTAAACCTGCATTTCTGTATAGCATTTAGAATTTTTTAAAAGGCTTTTGGGTTTTCACATGAATGGAGTTCAGGTGGGCAAAGACTCTCAGAATTTCATATTTACCATTTATTGCGCTAACAATTGTGAACTTTCCTACAAAATTCTCTGCAAATGTAGTTCCCTTTAACGAAAACGTTAAACTCTTGCCTGTCCTAAAACTAATATATACACACCACAAAAATATCCATTTGCATTTGGAAATTTCTAACTTGAAGTGATGCGGAAAACACTGAGAGTTGAGTGGCTGTCTGATGGCTTTTTCCGATGAAGGTTTATTTTAAAAAGTAATTCGGTGCAATTTTAAGGCTGTATTGGTAGTGTGAGTAATCTTCGTGGGAGAAAAATCGGCAACGCAAATATGCCCATTAGGAAAAACATCTGCTAACGATGCTACTCGCTGAATACCATCTGATTCCGACGAACGGCGACCTTGAGGCGTTAATCAGCAGCGAAAAATCTGCACTCCGCGGCGGAGCAGAACGCGGCTTGAAATATCCCAGGTGAAAATTATCAGACGTGGGCTCTCCTCGTCAGCCAGTACCACAATTTCGCAGTAATTCGCGATACGCGAAGGCTCACCTCAATTTGCAGGACTGCCAGGTGCGTCGGGTGCTGATGATGTAGGGCAGCAGGAGGGTGAGGCCTCCGTCATCGTACAGCCACCAGACATCGATGACGGCGTGACTGCGCTTCCTCGTAAACTGGGTGAGGTCCGAGAGGACCTCCTTGGGCAGCTCGGAGCCGCCGGGACCCTTGTACAGGGAGGCGGGATCGTCGTGCTTCAGCTTCGACTTGCGCAGCGAGTTGGTCTGTGGAATGGCGAGTAACCAGTGTAAAAATAGCATATCTCGCATAGTCAATTTCCAATTAACTTACCACAAGATTAGCTGACTTGGCGTCCAGAGGATCGGGCATTCCGGACACATCCTTCGACTGATTGCCCGCGATGAACGACAGGTCGCTCGTGCTGGAGGCTAAATCGGACAAACGAGGGACAATTTAATGCCAGAGTTTCAAAGAGGAACACGGAGCAAAAGGACTGGGACACAGCCACAACATTTCATTCCGGACATGCAAAGAAAACAAAGCTAACACTGAGCTGCAGCCCAGCAGCTTTTCAATTATCCGACTTTCTATATATATACATCCATACATACATACATATATTCAAAACAAACAACCCGAGGACCCCTGGGCCACGTGTGCCAGCCTCGAAATGCCGAAAACCAATTCCCCGCCCTGGCTGGCTGGACATTGTACGAGTATAATTTAAAATTCAAATTTACGGGCATTGCATTAATTTCCAGGCGGCAGATTGCCGGAAAAGGTTTCTGGCGGCGAAACACACAGATGCTGCCGCCACGGAAAGCTGGGGAGATCCGGAGAGCTCCAGCATGGCCATGACTTGGGGCTAGTTTGGCTGTTAAATGTCGTTAATTTGCTGGAAAGTTTAAGGCTTTGATTGGCATGCCTTCATGCAGCTGACATGCGTGGTAGTCTTGTGTGGCTCTTTGGGTGTGTGTGGCATCTGCGTGTGGTTCATTCATATTCATATTTACCTACTCAGCCTACAACAACTTCACATTCCATTCAAGTACTCTAAGACACGCAAGAATCTGGTCACAAAAAACACAACTTCACCTGCACCGGCACCTGGCCAGGAGCGCATTCTCCGCAGGCCCTGTTTGAAGCGCACTGCGATTCGCCATATCCCCGAAAGAAACGTTATTGAAATTTGGGTGGTTGGTTTGGGTTTGAGGCAAGGTTTCGGTTTGGGTGGACCTTCTGTTTAAGGTCAAATGGTTATCCAAGCTCTTAGCTTCTTTAAAAAGCTGGTTTAACTGTACTGTTTGGTATTGAGACTTGAGAGTATGCATCCCAATTGTACATATATACAGAAGGTCCACCCTTGGGCTCACCTTTACCATTTGAGCTCGGCATCATGCTACTTACATTTGACTATCTTCAGGCTGTTCTGCTCGATGTGGAGCTCGTTGCGGTTGCGGTCCTCTACGGGATTGCAATCGTGGTGCAGAATGTGCGATTTGATTGTGTGGTTAGGCAGGTGCGGATTTAAAGGGGGTGTCAGGGGGAGAGAGACACATGCAAGATATAATTAGAATTATAATTCAGCTGTAAAGATTACTGAGCAGTCTGGATCCGCACCGGATCGCAGCTTCCCCTTACCTTGCGACACATTGCGACTCAGGGAGTCGATGCTGCCTCCTAAGCCGTTCCGGGCACTGCTGTCCGCAGCCTGCAGGTCACCGGAACTCTCGTTCGGCTGCAGGGTTCTCGGGACATCGGCGACCGTCTTCCAGCCATCCTGCGAGCCCAGCAACTGGGAGCAGTCCAGGCCCTGCGGAACCCGGAGAATGGCCACAGACAGGTACATATCCAGGGCCTTGTGCATCACGTTGAAGTATTGCTCCAGCTCCTTGTGCTCGCACGTCTGCCAGTCAGTCTTGTAGCCCATCAGGATGATGTTCGGCTTGAGTTTGCCGATGCCGGAGGCCTGCATCAAGGCCCTAGTGCCCGACTCGAAGTCCTCACCATCCACCAGAGCGTAGAAGCCCTTCACGCGGTGCTTGCGGAACCAGTTGGCCGCCCGCTCCTGCAGATATGTTCGGTACTTTTGGGAGCTAGAGCCACGGACCACGTGGCCACACACCAGCAGTGACAGGTTCTTCGTGAGCATGTAGGCCAGATCCACGAGCACGGGCCGGGTGTTGGGCAGACCGGACAGGACCAGGATCTGCGGCCGGTAGTTCTTGACGTGCTCCTCCACATTATTCAGCTGCTGCACCGACATCAGTGCGTTCTTGTACGTCTGCGCCTGCGTGGTGGAACCCCAGTTGACGTCCGGCTTCCGGTAGGCCACAATTAAGTACAGCGCCAGCACCACGGCGAAGGTGATCAAGGCGGTGGCCCACGAGATTAAGAACATGACCGCCACGCATAGAGCGGCGCCCAAGAGACTCAGCCACATGTTGTAATACTGAAAAGGGGTTTGGATCAGGGAATGCCTTACCTTGTGCTTATTTCCAACTCACCTTAAAGGTGGGACGCCAGCCCACCGGCTTGGCCAGGCTAGCGTGGAAGGTACTGAAGTTGATCAACATGTAGGCGGCCAGGAAGAAGTTCGAGATGAGCGGGGCAATCAGGTTCAATTCTCCAATCAAAATGAAGCTGCAAAGGAAAGAAACTCAGACATTAAATATAGATATTAAATAATAATAAGAAATAATTCGTACAATAAAAAGAATAATTTTCTTCATATTTTCATGACTAAAATAAAAAGTTAAAAATATATTTAATATACTTACGCAGATGCAATGATAAAGGTCAGCACATAGCCACGAACTGGCTCATTGTTCTTGCCATAACCTTTGGCAAACCAAACGATCTTGGGGTACAACTCATCCTTGCACAGAGCCTGCAGAGAATAAAACCCTCTTAAATCTCAATTAAAGTTTATTTATAATCTTTTCTCACCTGAAATACTTTGGGAGCTGAAACCAAACTGGCCAGGGCAGAGGACAAAGTGGCGGCAAAGCAACCAGCGTAAATCAGGGGACCAAAGCCAGAGACCAGTTCAATCACCTGAAAAGAGTTCTGTAGCCCAAAAGCGCATTCACCTGGAAAGTTTGAAAGCAAAATATTATATAATCAGAGCAAACAAAATAAAATGAAGAGAATTACTAACCAGGCTGGCAGTCGAGGAATGCGTAGGAGCCATTAGCAATGTCCGTCAGATTTCCAGTAGCATCGCGAGCAACTGTGGCACCGCACTGCAGGACCATAATCAAATAAGTTCCTGTGGTGATAATGATAGCAAGGATCGTGCCTTTTGGAATGGATTTTTGGGGGTCCTAAAAGTAAGGCAGGAGCAATAATAATAATTTTAATAAACTAATCATAAAACGTTTATATCCTTTCTGTATTTATTTAAGCATCTTCACAAATAATCAAGATAAAGACTCGAACGAAACTGATATTCACCTTCAAATCACCAGAAATATTGGCTCCTGCCAAAATACCCGTGGCCGCGGGGAAGAAAATGGCAAATACTGAGAAGAAATCATGCTGGATGCCGCCCTTTTCCGGACGATAGTCCGCAAACAGATTGTTTTTAAACAAAGTTGCTGAAAGAACAGTCTAACTGTGACCACAAATCGTAATTAAATTATATTCAGACTCACCATTGTAGCCCAGAAAGCCCTTGGCCAGTTCCAGATCGCTCTTCGGCCCAATGAAGCTGCCAATAACAAAGTCCGCAATGGCCACCAGCAGAATTATAAGTAATCCGATTTGCGCCTGTCAGCGAAATAGAAGTCCATTCATTGCACAAAAATGGAAATTCAATGGAAATTCCGTATACGCACCTTGGCCTCCCATTCCATGCCGACGACGACGATAATCAGGAGCAGCAGGATGGTAACGCAACCGATAATGCGCACGTCCTGGACGCCGCCATCGACGATCGACCAGTCAAAGGCGGTCATCATGGCCAGCATGGACTCGCAAAAGCCAACAACATACATGGCGCAGGCCACAGCGTTCGCCAGCGAGAAAATCAGACCGATGGAACCGCCAAATTCCGGGCCCAGCGACCGGGATATCATGTAGTAGGTGCCACCTAGGGGGCGTGGAATGTGTGTCAGAGAACCACTTAGAGCCATTTAAAAGCGACCACAAGGCGTCCGGGGTGTAAGACTCACCTCCTTTGATGACACCATTAGTGCTTATCGCCGACATCGACAAGGCCGTGATGGTCGTGACAGCGGTCGTTGTCAGTATTAATACGAAGCCCTCGATGACGCCCGCTTGGCCCACCACCCAGCTGAGCCGGAGGAACAGCATCACGCCCCAGATGTTCAGCAGGCAGCGGATGAGCACACCTTTGATCCAGCCAAATTTCAAGATGCCATTCATGATGCCCGACTCTGGGTCCTGATTGCGCGTCAAGCTGTGCGTATTCTATGGGTACACCGGCGAAAAAAAACTTGGTATATAATTATTTGTGCATTTAAATAGCAGCTGGGATATTTCTATTAAACCCACGACTTTAAATAGATTCTATAAACATAAATATTTAACTATATTTTAAGAAAGTAAAAGTCTGCATTTTGCATAACATCAGTGTGTAAACACAGGCCGGGTAAAACCCTGGACAACCCAGCTTTAAAGTCACATTCGAATTAATTTCCTTAACATTTCAAATTTCAAGCTCAGTGTACGAATGGGCGTCCAACACAAAGGGTATGGGTGCTTGAGAAAATTTCAATAAAGCTGTCTAGTGTTGATAAATGATTCGGCAAACAGCCGCAGCCCGCAGGTGGGGTAAATATCTATCTATTCTATACGTAATTTTGGGTCACAGAGGAAACAGGGGAGTTTAAAGGCTCTCTCTTTTCCTTTGCCAGGCAAACAAAAAAATCCCCACAGGGAAATGGATGACTTCAGCCACCGGGAATTCCGACAAGAGGTCTCCAGTCATGACATTATTAATAGATTAATCATACGCCCCCGAAACCGCAGCACCCGTGGAGCCAATTGAACCCGTGAACCTTGCACTTTCAACGAGACCCCGTCTTAATTGCTTGTTATTACAAGATGCCCGCTTGACATTGAGAGTGAGCACTCCATAGTATATGGAAAAGTATGCTTAATTAATACACCAAGTCTTGCTCAGCATTAAATGCACAAAAAAAGAGAATTTCTCATCAGTTGCATCATGGATTATATTTTGGAATTGTGCAGGGCATCCATTTCTCAACGGGCCTTCAGCCGCAGCCCATAACAATTTATTTGCTCTTATTGACAGTCATTTGGTGAGCCAATTGTGGGTCCCGAGACGCAAACAATTAGGCGAAAGAGTGTGGAAATCAATTAGCGTCAATTGGTGGCGTTGCACTTGTTCTTTGCTTTGGAAAACTTTTCAAAGTGATTCATGGAGCAGTGCTTAAAAGTGAAAAGTCAAACGAAAAGTCACTGGACTCGGCGCTGCATAGTCAAATTTAATGGCAAAGTCTGCCGAAGAGTAGTACATTTTCAGTGCCGAAATGAGCGCGGGTCCCCGGCCACAAATATTGCATTTGACAAGCAATTTCCCAGGGACTTCTTCGGGATTTCCCTCGCTGGCTGCAGTGCCAACGACCGACCAGCCAATTTGACTCCTGGCGGCATTCGTAGTCACGCTCATGTGCCTGCGACGCCAATGCCTTTTCGTTTGAGTCGGGGCGACACTTTGTCGGTGAACGATTGACACTGCCGGGTCCGGGTCACTTCACGGGTTACGGGTTACGGGCTACGAGTACATATCGAATTTACCCGAATTTTTGCGGGGGCATTTAAGTATAAATTTAAATTTGACTGCGACCCCGCCTGGAACTCGTAAAGCAGCGAGTATTGTTATTTTATGGGCCCTGCGAAATTGTAATTTGTGGCCCTTGGCGTTTACGACCCACGCGTTAATATCCATTTAGTTGACCCGATCCCGTTGCCGTCCCGGATCTGGATCCGGATGAGCAGAAGTGGGAGTGGAGACGGACTTACCTTGCCCACCAGCGTGGCGTTGTGCAGCTCGTCGAGCGTTGGACGGTAGGCCGCCTGGATGGACATCATGTTGCGGTAGTTGTCCAGGCGGGGTAACGCCTCCCGCGTGAAGTGCCTGCGGGAAATTCAGATGGGGTTTAATCTGGCAGATTCGACAGGGCAGAAGAGGGTACACAGAGAAAAAATTAAACTGGGACAAAATTTGAATTGAATCATAACACTTTTAAAGCTTTGGGATAATAAAATCTCAATAATACCCCAAGCCTTCAAGAAGCTCTTTTTCCTTCTAGTGATTAATTTTAGTTGAAAAATGCAGTTCCACTTATTTTTTCTCTGTGTAAAAAGGACGGGAGCAATGCAAACTGACCGGAAACTTTTACCATATTTTGTGTCGTACTCGTTGTCCAGTAGCTCGCGCTCCTCCTGCGAGTCGTTCGACTCGTCGGACTCCTCATTTTGCGGGTCCACCTGGAAGCGGGTTGTCGTCTGTAGATCCTTGAACCTTGACGGCTTATCCTTGTCGCGGAAGCTGCTCTTTATGGATTGCCTGCGTTGCGAAACAAAAGCAAAGGACATGCTCATTATTCTTACAAAACTCACATTTACCCCGGCCCACGCTCTACGTTTCCCCTTGGTTACCACTTTAATTGGGTGAATTGCACAAAAGGCTCTCAGATTAGATAAAAAGCCAATCGACTTGACACGCCCAGTGAACAAGGATTCAATTTTAAACCCACAGCCGAAAGCTTTCATTATCAGCCAATTCTGTTCAACGGAACTCAATTGAATTTATTTCGATTTAGTTGTGCGCTCGCCCTCCAACACAAACTTGCACTTTTTGATTGCCGCTCATTGTGCCGGGGCCCCAGATGCTGCCTGGATGCCAGGATGCCAGTCTGTTAGTCTGCCAGGACAGCAGTCTAGCAAAGAGCAGACGGCCCCGGGACACGCCCACGCGCCTAGAAGGCCGTTCAACCACGCGAACTCTCACTTATTCCCCTCGGTATTTTGGCGCGAGCGTTGTGCCTTTAGCGCCGATAATGTGTTGCATGGCTGAGCTCCTGACATCCTGGCATCCTGGCAGCCCACCGACTCGGCGTCTCGGCATCCTGATAACCCGACACCCTGCTGGTTGCACCCGCTAACCGAGACAAGTTCAAGCTCTTTGGAACTACTAAATGTGCTTAACACCAGCATCAACTGATGTAATTGTTGCGTAGAAATGAGCAAGACGGTAAAGGTTCACAATAACGCTATTGTAAGGTATTCTAACTTACTTTTGAGGGACTTTTCTGATAGCTACAGGTTTAATTATTCTGGCAGGAGCTATTTTATTCATTGTTAAAGGTCGGACTAGTAACTATTAAATAGTAGCAAGGTTTTCATTTACTACGTACTATGTACGTTTCTTTTTATCACAAGAAATAGTGTAAGAAATTAAATTGTTACAGCAGAATCATGTTTTAAGGATCACACAATATTTAAAAGACTTTTTACAAATTTAAAAAGGATTGTAAACTTATTTTTTATATATTTTATGGGAACAAATTATTCGCAACAGAATTGCTGCTAAGAGACCATGTACCCAGTATCCTTATGTCGAGTTGCGAGTCCTTATGCGACGCTCCTTTCTCCAATTCACCAAACGTTTTTGCTCAATGGCCCCCAGATATTTATATGATATATGCTCCGTTGTCAGCAAGGCAATTTATGTGAGTCTGCGTTGCTGGGAGAAATGTCTGCTTGACTCTTCGAATTACTTGGCAGCCGCGAACGTGGGACGCACCCATAATGATGATCCAGTCGATTGTATGTCAATGGGATTGATTTAATTTGTGACGCAGCCGCAGGCGGCAGTGAAGAAAATCCAGGAATTAATTATCAATCTGGGAAAGCTCAGTGAGTCTTTAAAAATCAAGGAGGACCCCTTAAGTAAGCTTATCATTAATTTATGCAGGAACTCTCTCCTTGATGGCTGCCAATTTGAGCCGATTAAAAGTCGTTTTTACATGAAACCGCTTTCCTCGTAATCGAAATACAGTTGCCGTGGCTGCGTGATTTGGCAGGATGTGGCAGGCTCCCTAAAGTGGGGTTGGGCCATAAACGGGGCCATAATATTTTCATAAGCCTCATTATCATAATTCG
Source organism: Drosophila punjabiensis (assembly GCA_008042585.1). Taxonomy (NCBI): domain Eukaryota; kingdom Metazoa; phylum Arthropoda; class Insecta; order Diptera; family Drosophilidae; genus Drosophila; species Drosophila punjabiensis. Next base: position 15,074 of record VNJR01001403.1, read on the forward strand.
GCTGGAAAACCCACAGCAGACGCAAACAGTGGCTACCCAGTGTCACGCGACGTATCGAATTGGACATTTTATAGTGTGCTCGGCTAAGATGAAGGAAAAGAAGGAGAAGCCATCGGAATCAACAGGACTATGCAAATTGCCTGTCCACTGGCAATAGGGAGCACAAGCGTAAATGATGGTTATTACCACGGTCTGTGATTGGTGGCTTTGTTTGATTTCTGCCGGCGAGTGTTGAACCTTTTGCCGGCGAGTGTTGAACCGTCCGCAGGTCGGCAAACTCTTGGCCATTTGATTCGGGTCCGATTTGTTGTGCTTTCCGGGGAACATCGTAGACTCCAACGGAATTTAATCAATTTTGAATGATTGGCCTCGAAGCTGATGGACTGAAAATTACAATTGCCTCAAATGTGGCGTGAATGATTAACCGGCATCGTGTCGAGGCGGCATGTTAGCACTCCGCTCTACTCGGCTTTTTAGGGATATCAATCTCATCTGCATTGTCGCCCATATTCCAACAAAATGATATTCAAGTTGGGCCCCATTGGGGCCCCTTTAATACCGTAATTCATTCAAAGGACTCTGCCGTTGGAGCGATAATTCTTAAGGCATTTTCAGGCATTCCATGTCCTCCTTTCGCCGCTGCGTCCTCTGTGGCCGGATGGAACAAGGGCGGAATGTTAACGCCATAATTAAGCGAGGACAAAATACAGGAGGCGACAAAAGCAATCCTTGTTTTGATGAAACACTAAACAATTACCAGAAAATGAAAAATTCAACAAATTTCCATTCTCCGGAACAATAGACAAAGGAAAAGGTCGGCTAGGACAAGTCCCGAAAACCGCACCCGTTGTCAACCCGGCGTACACTGAAAAATGTATTATGTTTTCTTGGAGTTTTTGCATAGAGTAAGTTTTTGAATTATTAAAAAATTCTTTAAATAATAATAATTATTATAATTGATGCCACAACCTTTTTCGGTAAACTTTTAGCCAGAAAAATAAGTGTCTATAAATTATTTTAGCTAACAAAATATAATTGTGCACTTTATAAAAATCTTTTCGAAACTGGATATATAATATTAGTAAGCAATTTTTAGCTAATGTTGTAAATATTAAATTATTAAAAATTTTATATAAAACCACAATCGTAGTAGGTTTCTCCCGTTTTAGTCCTTTAAATGATCGAAAGCCTTTGCTATAATACTTTTATTAAAGTGTCCTCTTTAAGCAGCCTGCTGTCGCTTGACCCCTGACCCATTACATCCTATTCCCAGCCCCATGGCCACCCATCAGGACTCACCTCTGCTGCCTGGGCTGGTGCTGGTTGAGCATTTGTGTAGCATCGAATGTGTCGTCCTCAAGCAGCTCGCCCTCGGCGTTTGTGAGTCGGCGGTAGACCTCGTGCGGCCCGTTGTCGTCCCCGGTGCCCCTGTCCCCGGATCCGGCTCCAGATCCCGGTGCGGGTCCGAACCCGTCCTGCGCCTTGCGACTGTTGCCATTGACCGGATTCACTTGGAACCTGTTCGGGGGCCGGTCGGCGGCGGAGCCCAGCTCAAAGGAGATGGCGTCCGACATCTGGATTGTGGCGGCCTGTGTTTGTTTGTCGGGTGTTTAGGTCCTCGCCCGGGGAAGATTTCGCCGAGTGCTCCTGCCGGTGCTGCTGCCTCTGCCTGACTCTGCCTCTGCGGTTACCGCGTGCGGGTCGGAACTTCTAGGAAACGGATTCAGCGGACCCATCCACTGTGGCTAATTGTGTATATAGGTCCCTTCGTCGGATCGGTCTGTGGGCAGAGGAAATCGGGACTTCCGTTACTGGCTATTTAAATGGAGCTGGCGCCGCGCTTAAAGCTATCTGCAAAGAGGCGGGAGAATAAAAAAAGAGGAGACCCATAAATCAAACTGAAGTGAAATCTCATCAAAGGGACCCCAGGAACTCGCTGATTCAGCAAGTGTCCCGAGAACGAAAAGGTTTTTCTAATGAAAACACACACACATCACACTCGATTATGCATTAAGACGTGCAGATCCTGCCGCCGACCCATGCATACACAATTAAACATAGTTTGGCCATCCCGTTGGGAGTGTCCTTTTCTGGAGGACACTGGAATAAAAACATTTTCTTGTTATCCCAGACGAAAGAAAACACAACAGAAAGCGTGTCCCTCAAGTTGGTCCTTTCGGCGTCTGCCTTGACCAGATGCCGGGACTCCCACAACCCTTTGACAATTGTCGGTTAGCTTGGGCTTGGTGGCCAGCAGGGGACACATTTAAAAAGGAGAAACAAATAGCAAAATGTTTATTTTTCCACATCGATGTCGGAATATGCTGTCCTAAAAAATACACAACGCTATGCGCTTGACAGCGCAAACATAAGTTCAATTAATTCAATTCAATTGCGAATTGGAATAGCTAAAATTTAATGTCAAAAGGGTAAACATTGCAAATTAAATAAAATGGAAAGGAACTAAAAAAATTTAGAACAAGTTGCCCGGAAAATTTAATAAAGCTCAATGAGAAAATACCTGTTTGATGGATTTTAATATACTTGTAATTTTAGTTTCATATTTAATTTATTTAGAGCAATTCCCTTGTGGATGACTGGATATTTATATTTTTAAAACAAGGCCAACTAAATTGTGGAATCTTTTAATGAATATATACAAATCAAAACAAAAAAAACTAGTGACAAAGGTAACAAAGTTTCTCTTTAAAGTTACATTTTTATATCAAATATCCTTCAATGGGTTCACTTAGCTGTGTAGAATATCGAAATAAGAATTTTATTACCATATGAAGACCTAGCTATTGAAATGGATATGATATCAAGTTCCTGAATCAATCGACTCTTTCTTAGTAAGATACCTTGGGGGTTTTTGGCCGACTTAAAAGTTCGCCAATAAGTAAAACTCAAATCGACTTTCGCCAAACTTAAGTGTCGCATTTCAGTGACGAAATCCGAATAAGCCGTGCTGACATTCCCTCGAGGTAACGAAAGAACGCCTCTTGAAGCCTGTGGAGGCTGTGCAGCGTGAGGTGACGAATGCCTAAAAATAGCTGCGTCCCAAATTGATGCAAATTAATCATGATTAGTCGGCTGCTGCGGTTGCCAGGTGGATGGGATGGATGTGTGATGGCTTGGGATTCCCGTTTGAGCGGCTCACGACACACACACCTGGCGCCAAGGGGTTCTTGATGGCGCCTGGAAAGGGTAGAACGGAAATGCGGAAAAGCGACAAAGAGGCAAAGCGGAAACGGAAGTGGAAAGAGTTGCCAGAATTGATGACGATTTGTCACAGTTTTCCATGCCTACGCTTTGTGGGTCAAGTTGAGAGCGACAGTAACAACAAGTGCGAATGGCACACAAAGGCGAACAATTAGCATAACAAATGGCAAAATAGCATAATAGGTAAGTCAAACAGAAGCGCCGAAAGAGACCGAGATAAGCAGCGAGAAAGAGACTGCAAAACGCTGGCTAATTACGCCAATTACGCCATTTTTTTACACAAATTGTGGGAACTTTGCTCAGCTGAGCAGCGCAGAACGAATTTGTACGAATTTATTGCAGCAATTAAGATCTTAATTCAATGAACCCTGTCCCGTTCCCAGTCCCATTTGCAGTCACATTCCCATTCCCTGGCAAACAGATGTCAAAAGGCAGTTGACAGGCGGCATCCTGGACAGGTGCACCAAAACTCCCGGCTTATCAGCGTGAGACACAAAGGGCAACCCAACCCGTTGACCCTTCACCCCGGCAGGCGGCCAATGATAAGCGCAAAAGCTGCCGAGTTAAAAGTTTCGGAGGCGTCAGCTGGCCTTCGACAGATAGCAAACAAGTCCTGCCCAGGCCCTTTGGCCAAATACACAGAGAGAAATGTGCCTAGCATAAAAAAAATTAAGCTACGGCAGTTTAGCAATAACAAACAATTTGACTTATTAAACTAAACTAACTTGAAGTTAATATTTGTTGCACTAAAAAATGATAAAGAACTATGTTTGTTTATAAATTATACATATACACATTGTAGAAAATGTAATACTTTACAGATACAAATTGTGAATGAATTAACATATTGAATAGAAATAATTGGAACAAATTATCATCAAATTTTTAGAAATTATTGAAACTAAAACCAAAAAGTATCTGAGCCAATAAACACTAAATAAAAAGAAAGATAAATGACTAAAATTTAATTAGAGCTAAATACAAAAATATAATTATCTAAGATCTTAAGCTCTTTTAAGAACATAAAAAACAAAACAAATGTACAAAGAATTTAAGATAATACTTTAAACATTTAATTTTATACTCTTAGGCAATTTTAAAAGAGATTTCAGATCGCACTCCCAAAGCTTTTAGTTTTAACTTTCTTAGTAACTAAAAAATCCGAATGTGCTCTAAATTAAAATATTTTGTTCGATTTGGTAACCAAAAACTCAACACTTTCATGTAAACATCGAGCTTCCTAGACGAGAATCTTTAGTTTTTCTCTGGGTATCCATTTGGAGGCACTTCGCAATGACGTTTGCCTGATTTATGACCCCATTTCTGATTAATTGGCCATTTGTGGGGTTGGGTGCTGGCCAGATTCGGAAAATGAAGCATTTAGCAAGCCATTTCTTCGCTCTTGGCTTCGAATTCACCGGCTGCCTGCCAAAGGGGAAGCCCCGAGTGCTGTAAAAAACGTATCTGAATAATAATTGTTGACAGTCCCAGCGCAGTTGGGGACCCAGTTGTGATTGCCACTGCGATTTCCTCTCGCAGGCAATTTCTTTTGAAGCGGTGCCCGCGCCCTGCCTTTCATTACTCAATTCCACGCCCATTCGCAATTCAATTGCCACAATAAAATACGATTTTTACAACGTCGGTGGTATTTGGCAACAATTGCATATAAAGCTTGTTCTACGCCCCGAGACATAAGGCCGAATTAAATGCTTAGATTTAATGGGTCTTTTTCCGCCCGCGGAGTTTTCGAACTCTTTGGAAAACTTAAAGCCCAGCCAGGATCCAACTTCGCAGACGCAATGCTAAATTCGCTCCAACTGCTGGAAAAGTACTCGACATTAAAGTTGAAAGTTGGCAGGAAGACAGGCGACGAGAGTAAGAGCGGTTACATATTTTATAAGGCAAAGCAATTCACACCGCCAGCGGCCATCAAATTGTAACTGCCTAGGAATTTTATTGCACGACCTCAATTACAAGATGCCCCGCAAAAAAATAGCAAGAGCAACAGCAGCCATAAAACATCAAAACTGGCACGCCGTCAGCAACTAAGAAGGTTACTGCCAGCGACCTAATGACAGGACATCACATGTCACGTGTTATTCGGTATTGCCATTGCCGATATTGATATCAATCGTTTTTATGCCCCCGATCCAATCCCGAGCGGTAATCAGTGATGTGGCACGCACAAAAAACAAAAAAACTTTCACTGACCAGCTAGCTGACTGATGTCGGCCAGTATCCGTTCATCAGTGGATGACAGGAGGTCATCTGGCAGGACACACACGAGGAAATAAATCAGTGCTGTCAGGAAGAGCTGAAGAAAAAGGAGGCAGGAAAATACAGGAGTATATTTTCATACAACAGGTGAATATTTACATTTATTGAGATGGTTTGTTGATTAAATATAAGTAACTATAATCTATAAGTTCTTTTATTCTATGCGAAAAAACTAGAAGACCTTTTCCTTGACCTTCTTATGAAAGCTATTAAAAAACATAAGTTAGGTTTATAGTTCTTAAATATTAATTAAGAAAGCAGCATTGAAACAAACCAAAAGGATGCTTAAATCCGGCACATCCTATTAAAAGTGGATGTTGAAATAAAATAAAATATAGGAATCATGATTCCAGAAATCGCTCCATTTTAATAGGAGCTCATACATCGCCCTGAAAAAGGACAAATGTGCAACACTGGCACATATATCTCTTAGATACGCATCAAAGCGGATTAACAAACCAGGACCCCGAAAGCAGGGCAGATAACAAGGACTCGGACTCGGACCAGGACGAGGGCTAAGGAGAAGCCATGCCAACAAAGTGTCAAAAACACACAGCAGAAGTTGAGCAAGTCAAGCGTGCTGATCCGCATTGTATTACATTATTGTACGCCCACCGAAACGGCCAAATAAACTAGCAACTAGCTGGCGAAAAGAAAAATAAATAAAAATAAAAATCAGAGAGAAGAAAAACTAAGCAGGGCCAAAAGGAAAATGCGAGAAAAATGCAAAGTAGCTGGGTGCGGGAGGCATTCACATCCTCATCCTCATCCTCATCCTCATCAAGCGACAGATGGACCCAAGGGACGGACGACGCTTTAAGCCAAAAAATGCAAACTGTTTGGTAATAAACAAGAATGGAAGTCATTTTGGCAATCGGGCTAATTCCTTTAGCCCACATTTCATGTCGGCCCAAAGGGTTGCTCTGCTCAGCCGGGGAATCCGCCTCGAGCGCCGACCGCTTAAGCGATTAAGGAGCTACAGCCATGCGACTGACAGGCATTAAAGCGTTAACGTCCATGTTGTCAGTCCCGAGCTCTCAGTCTGAGTTCTGAGTCCTGAGAAATGACGTAACATTCCTCACTCCGCCCACGGTCTCGTGCTTGTGCTGGTGCTCGTCCTCACTGACAATTTAATGGCATCCTGGGGAGTAAATAACATCCTCGCTGCGAACTATGTGGACATATATAAATCTTTTGTAGGAGAAAAAAACACATTTATACTATGAGGCCACAGATTATATTATGTTTGTACATATGTTTGTATGTGCTTCAGTGCTTCGAAATGCACTACAAAGAGCTCAATAAAAGTACATAAATTGTCAAAGCCGAATTACAATTTTTTTTTTTTTCAATAAAATTGTATCAATGCGGCAGAAACTTATTGGTTAGGGTAGGAAATAATCCATCCAACTTTCATTAAAATAAGTTTAACAATCCTTTTGCGGTAATTAAACCAATGTTTTACTTAAACTAATGAATAAATTCGATCTGTATAAACTGTAAACGGTATTAAACTGCAACAAGGTACTTTACGCTAGGCTACTGTAATCACCAGTAAAACTTTAACCATTTCTCTATTCAGCAAAATGTTCAATGTTTTCTATAGTAATTATATAGAGTTTATGCAGAAATGAATCATTTAAAATAGTGAATTAAGTGATTGGGCAAAACAATTTAATGCAGATTGTTAAAAAGTGATAACCACTTAATTGACTTTGCATATTTTTATTGATATTGATTTGGAATATGTTTTCGATTAACGTTTAGCAGCGACGTACATTAGTATGTGCGATAAACAAGCCATAAAAACTCTGCTCTACTTTAATTTAAAACTTGACCCAATTGCTGCAATGACAGTTCTCCATAAGCAGAAAGTGAATTGGTAGCGTTGGCAATTAATTGAAGTGAAATCAATTGGTGAGTCAACGCAACTCGAGATCGAATAAGTTTGCCCGAAGCCGAGTCAAAATACAAGCGAATTCTTTGTGTACATTCTGTTTAAAATTAAAAAAAAAAACTTAAATTCAATTTACTATTTAAGGCAGGCCATCAGACACTCATCTGTTTACAGATTAATCAATAAGTAAATATAAACAGAGGCTTGGGAAGCTTTTGGTTTTCAACTAAGAGAAGCCGCTGGTTATTTTAGTCGTAAATATATAACAAACATGACTTTTTCGCAGAATCAACTGTATGTTAATGGTAATTAATTATTTACTGCTCAACCTTCCCAGACAAGGCTGAGCTACCTTTCTGTGAAAAGCGAGACAACAATCAGAGTGCGCTTCTAGGAATATCATATATGCAAGACCTGAGTAGGAGAAATTTGTAAATTATATTTTCATTTCAATTCATCCGTCTGAAACGAGTCTCAAGTCTTTTTAATCAGTAAAATAAGATTTTTCCAGTCTGAAAACCAATGCAGCCGGGTCTGCTTAGAGTTCGTGATCAGCCACATGAAACTCACACACCAGTTAGGAAAATCTATTGCCACTTAAGACAACATTGTTACGTGTGCAAATAAATAAATAAGTAAACAACAAGTGGCCAGTGAAATGCTTTAAATAAATACTATGGAATAACGAAGGCGGACAAGTGCTCTCCGGGCCCAGAAGTTTTTCCGCTCTAGGAAAGCGTGAAACAATAAAAACACAACAAAATTGGGCGACACTCCACACCCGGGAAGTGACCTCTCCCACTAAGAGGAAAGTGAGGAGGACTCGGCTTCCCCTCGGATTTGGAGTCGGGAGAAGTTGCCTTTTGTGCGGCACACTTGCTTATTTATATCATATGGTTTTTCGGTTATAAATTTCAAATGAAAATAACCATAAATAATATTTCGCGGGCTTTTATGCCGCAAACAGAAGCCCCTTGGCTCGGACGGTACTTGTAAGTGGGTGTGGAGGCCTGGAGGCCTGCAGATTGGGGATTGGGCTCGGAGATTGGGGGCCTGGGTTTTCGAGGCTCGGGTATTCCTGGCCTGGGGTTGTAAGGGGACAGCCGATGACTTTTATGATTTAAAGTCGTAAAGAGCGAGGAGGCAAGAAGTATTTACGACTCGGAAATGGAAATATCATGCCATTTCGTAAGTACCCAGCTGACTTTGGACCCCCCAAAACAGGGAGGAGGAGCAGCCGGAGGCACCTCCCAAAGAGTCCACTGTTTTATTCCGCCTCATTTGCGGCGGCATAAATTAAGTGCAAAAGCCCACACAGACGCCAGAGCAAACACGGGACAAATCACAAAAACAAAGGCTGCCGAATCGAAAAAAAAGGTTAATAAAAATATATTGCAATTGCCACAGGTTGGGGTATATTCATGCCCCCATTTGTATGTGAGCGCGGGGAAAAGAAATATTACTTGCTGTTGATGAGCACGAGCACTTTCTGCGATTCGCAGAAAAAAAGGGAGCTTTAACAAGACCCGGCTGGAATTTCAAGTCAGTCAGTCAGTCATAAAAGGCAATCTGCGCCAAGGAGTCGAGCGGAGCCGAGCCCTTCACTAATCCGGCAAACTAAAGTCAATTCGGGGAAATGTCGAAGGCAATCGATTACGTATGAGTTTTTGCAACTCAATAAACCTTCAAGTTTCAGCCAATGTTTTAGTTATTTTCCACCTACAGGGGAATGTCTTTATAAGGAACTTGCTGCACATGGAAATAATAAACTCAAGTGCTATGAAGTTTTATGAAAAAAAAACAATTGGGGCATATATAACGATTCAAATTCATATGAAAATATAAAAATTATTTATTGAAATTCAATCCTTTATTAATTTTAATCGAACTACAAATAATCAAACCCTTTTTTTTGAAAAAGCCTATATTTATTATTCTAAAACATCATACAACTTCTAAAATAGTTTAAAGCTCAATCTCAATATCATAAAAGGCGATAATAAACATATTATAAAAATATCTGTCATAAAATAGAAATATCTATTATAGTAATTCGATACATTATTATATTTAATCTAAAGCCAATCGGGAAACTCTTTTTTCAAACTTGAGTGGTCAAAAAAATTTAATTTATAGAAACTATTAAATACTTTTTGCTATCTATATTCCATAACACAAATAAAATCAAAAATATTATTCTGAAACCTCACATTTCAATACTTTTACTAGAATCAGCTGATGGTTTAAGCTGAGGAAATGGGACTGTATTCATTTATGCCGAGGCAGCACAACGATCCAAGCAGGCGGGCCAAAATCGTGCTGATTGCTCAGTTTGCTTGCCAGCGACTTATTAAAGTGAGCACCTGCTACAGAGCTACATGTACCGTACGGAACCCAGAGCCAGAGAGCTATAGCTGGGACTGCAGAGCGGAATGGATCGTAAAGCCGAGCGGCGTCTCATATAAATATTGTCGCCTTAACCGCAGCTTAATGACTGCGCCCAAGTGCGCGATAAAAATGGATATGGGTCATGTGGCATGTGCCAGTGACTGGCTCTACCTTTGAGTCGACGTCGTATCAGTTCCCGGCCAGAAGCCAGTGCATCACATGACACTTGGCATCCGAGCAGACGACAGCTGTCGAAGCCGAGTTCAATACTAAAATGCATTTTAGCACCTTGGAATTTTGGAATTTTAGCATTTTCCGATTAAGTGTTGGGCACTGAAGCACGTACTGCAAGGAGCTGGTTCGAGCTGGATCTAGTTACGATTCCCTACACACCAGGTGGCAGGGAGTTCTGGTAATTTAATTAGGTACAAATCACACAGATGTGTATGTTGCCCTATAAGCTGAATGGGATCTTAGGTGTAACATTACAGCTTCGAATAAGCCTAGTTAATGCCTCGACAGGCGGGCAATTGCAAACTTGTGCGTTTGGCAGAACTTTGATTCCCAAATAGTAGCTTCAACAACGTCCAAACGAGGTCGAACTGACGTTGGGGGCATTTACACGTTCTCCTATTTACATTGATTGGATACTTAATCTCTGGGCAACATAACTTTGGCTGCCAATTAGCAAATTCTAAGCCGTCTAATCAGCACACGCTACTCTGCGGGCGAACCAAACCCGTCTAAATTTCAGGTTTCAGGCTTGCTATGCAAATCGAAAACGAGCAAACATTAGCCGGTAAGCAGGTAAGTAATATGCCAGCGAAATAAAATATTGATTGTTGCCAGTCGGGCACAAGTTCCCCGTAATTTTCCGCAGCTCGACTTTAAAATAACATTGAAGCATCCACCGAAATCCATCCGTGGGAGTTCCAGGAACACTAAATCTGTTCGTTAAACACTTGGTGAGCCTTGGGTTTAGCCCTCGGGGAATCCCAGCTAAAAGAAATCGGTGTAGTGGTGGAGCCATAAATGTGGATCTCTTATATAGAGTAATCCTCATAATTTCACAGGTCATTGCACGGATTGCTACAACCGGCGTCAGGATGATTCAGACAGTTTTTAACCACACTATTCGGCACTCGTTCAAACACACTTATGGAGAAACCCCTTTTTATATGCATTGAGAAAAAATAAAACAAAGATAATAATAATATTTGTTTGAACAAAAATACTACTAAAAATATACTATAATACTAAAATAAAATAGTTCTTTAGTTTATACTGCACTAAATAGAAAGAATGTATTATATCTTAGAGTAAATATAAATCCCCGAGGAAAATCGAATGGAAAAAGTCAAGATTAAGCACACATAAAAATTACCCCATTAACCTTCAAACATCTTTCAAAAAGTGCTCTAGAAATTCCCAAGTCTCGAGTCTGTGACACGCTAGTTTGATCGGAGGTCAAAATTCTCTTAGTTGTCATAAAAATGATCATTTGCAATACAATTTTCCGCAGTGCACCCACCACGATTCCATATATAAGTAGGAACAAAGCGAAATATGATAAATACGAACCCAACAGACATGTGAAATTTCAAGTTTGTGGCCCTAAAAAAGCCAATAAGAATGCCAAAGCAAAGCGGAGAACCGAAAACCGTTTACCTGGCCAATTGGCTAGGGTTTTTTAGTATTTGGTATTGCTGCTGCTTCTGTTTCTGTTGATGTTGATGTTGCTGGCCAGCATTTATTTCCGAGTCATCAGTGTGGAGGGCCGTCGAATTTGAATTCCATCCCAACTGGTAACCCCTTCGTGGCCATCAGAGAAACATCAAAGAGAGCTGGCTGGCCCGGCTCTAATCTAAAATTATTTAATGCTAATGCACACCGGGTATTTCTGGCTTGAAAGGGCTGGGTCTCCCTGGTCTGGTCTAATTCTAATTCCAATTAGACGCGAATTCAATTTATGAATTCCTCGACGGAGAGGCAACCACAGCCGCAGCAGTAGCAACGTCACATCACTTTGATTAGCGGATTTCTTACGCAAAAGAATTCACTGGACGCTCCGCACACGCCCACGCAATCGCAAACCGGAATGGGTATCGCAATCGCAACGGGAATCTCAATGGGAACCGAGCAACGGCCAATTGCCATAAATCTAGATTAAGGAACGCGAGGCAAAGACAAAAGACTGGCGAAAGGCGAAAGGTGAAAATTGCCAGCGCGCGGCAGCGATTGCACCGACCTGCTGCTCGGCATTTTCGTGACTTGGCGCTGCGCCTTGCATAATTTCCCTATGTACCCTGGCCACTCATCATATCTGCCCATTCTCATTCTCATTTTGAGACTCATACTCATTCTCATTCCCATTTCCATTCCCGATCCCATTCACATTTACATTCCCATTTCCGCCGTAGGCCGCAATTCCTCCTGGCAATGCTGGAAAAGTCCAAGTATGCGATGAAAATTTTAAATAATTCTCAAAACTTTTTTTGCTGATTTCTAAGGAATAATTACTTCAGCCAAGACAGTCCATTTTTTATTGATTGCTTTTCAAAGGGAAATTAACGATGGTATTCAAAAATTTCCTTATTGTATAAATATCTTAGTTGCTTGTGTATTTCATATCATTTTTATTTCTATTAGCTTTATTTGAACAGTATTTAAAATATTTGATCTATAAGAATATGCCCATTCTTTTGGCAAATATGCTCTTTATTTTGGAACTCGAATTTTCCACGAGTGCTCATAATTTTCAAATATTTATAGCCAGTCGATCATAAGCTTTTCCTTCTATGTTCGTTAAAATGCTTCTATCTTTTGGTGTCTATTATATAGTATATTTTTTTGCATTGCCATAATTTTTTCTTTAATTTATTGGCTTTAAGTGGTTTTAAATTAAAGAACAGATGTTTTTTTAAGAATACCTATAGATAACTTCTACAAGAAGGTGTTTTTTAGGCTACTTATGCGAAATAAATTGAATAATGTTTAATGTCGAATTCAAGCTTTTTGTTCTTTTTAGTGGAGATAAATTGAATAAGTTATTCTTTAATAATCTTAATATCTTAGATACTAACTTTTAAGACTACTTTTTGAAGATAAATTGAACAAGGTAATGTTTAATGTAACTTTTAAAGCCCAAACGATTTTATACATTGTTCTTAGAAGGGGTTTAGCTGCACCCTGGTTATTTGCTGTGTAGCCCAGTCTAGTCACCAAGTGCATCTAAGCAGATTCTGGTCGAGGGTCCACTACTTGTGCACTCAGTGGCTTCGTCAAGGTTCACAAGGTCAATGATTTATTAGTTTATTTGTCCGCCAGTGCGTTCTGCTGTGATCTCCGGTTCGTCGCCTCGCCGCTGCTTTCTCCAAACGCTGCTCGCGTCTCTCATATGTCGCATGTCGTATGTCGTCTGCCATGGTTTTTATTGTCTGTGGCTGACAGCCAAAGCTCTGGGATCAGCCAGCTTTAGCGCCAGTTGAGCCGCAAATCCAAGCGGCGTTCCCAGCTCCCCGGCGCACCCACCGACGACGAGTCGCCATCATTTGGAGGAGCAGCGGTGACAATTTGAGTTGCATTTCCATTAGGCGGGTCGCTGTGTCAATGGCTTGGCAAATGGACAAGTTAATCGCGGCATGTGTTCCGTTCCGTACTGTCTGCCTTTATGCGCTCCGACAGCGACCAGCTGAGCCCCGTGGAATCCAGTTCAGTGTGTACCAGAGGGTATGTTTGTATTCCCTCTATATAGGCCACGACCTTCACGATGCAACCCCGTAGAAATGTCGGCCGCGGAGTCGGAG
>VNJR01001404.1:0-19360 GCA_008042585.1 Drosophila punjabiensis
AGGATCTCCGCAATGCAGCGCAGAGACTCCACCAGCAGGCCACGGTTGCTCTCCGAGACGGTGGTGTTCTTCTCCAAAATGCTGTACAGGTACTTGAGGTGTTCCAATGAGAGGCGGTTCTTGGGCCGCCCGCCCCAGGGACCGCCGAACCAGCTGCGACTCCGGAACATGCTGGACGACGCGACTGGACTGGAATCAACTGGCCACGCTCCACCTGGCTGTTTTCATGTCACTCTGCTGGCGTTTGTGGGCGTTCGCTCTTTCCGTGAATCTTAGCATGCAACTGGAATGGCTTGCATGAAACCACTGGAAGGGATCACAAAACTGGAGGGGGCGTTAGGCTGCGATTCCACGATTCTTGTTTTGTAATTTAGCAAATTGCGATTTTTCCAACAAAACGCTCTTCTTCTTCACCGACAACACAAGTGTAATAAGTCAGCTGTTGCTTCGTTTCGTGTGTATCGTTATCGTTATCGGAGGCAACAGAGATGAGCGACTGGAAAGCTTAAATTTATTAATTTTTTAACAAATATTAAATTAAATTCCTGAAATATAGAAAGTTCTTGAAATTAAAGTCAATTAAAGAACTTTTAGGATGCAAAAATGTATATTTTCACTTATTAAACCATCCAATAACTATACTTTTTAGCTAAAAAAACCTTTCCTCGGATCAACTTTATTTCCTCTTCCGCACACTCACAACATTGTAACTATATCCACTAGCTTGGTTTTTGGTTAAAATTTATGGAATAGGAACCCGTGTTTGGATCCTGTTGCATTTGGAAGTTCTGCGTGGACAGGCCGAAGGGTTTCAGTATCATATTGCCCAGGTCCTTCAGGTTGGACATCATCTCGTTCTTGAGCTTCTCGTTGCGCTCATTGATGATGGGTGGCAGGCGAACCTGTGCCTCGCGAGCCTCCTGCTGTCCAGGATCCAGTTCGGAGACGCGTTTGTAGTCTGTCAGAGCCTCGTCAGGCTTGTCGTCCTGCTCGTAGAGCTTGGCCCGCCTGCAGGAGGATCATACATTACATTGGTTTGATCCATGCTCTGATCCAAGAGAACCGGCATAGACTCACCTGAGGAGCACGCGCACATACTCCGGCCACAGTTCGATGGCCTTTGTGCAGTCGTCGATGGCCGCTTTGTTGGCGTCCAGCTTTATCTTAGCGGCTGCTCTGTTGCCGTAAAGCACAGCGCGCTCCTTGGTGCTGTCCGAGGGACAGATGTCCAGGGCCGCTGTGTAGATCTTGGCGGCGCCCTCAGCGTCGTCGTTCTTAAACAGCTCGTTGCCCTCCACCTTGAGCTTGTCAGCCTTCTCCTTGTTCGCCGCCAGCTCCTCAGGACTGAGATTTTTCTCCAGCTCGCGCAGCTCCTCGATGGACATCTCGGAGTCCGGCTGCTTCACCAGGGCATCTCCGCCAGCCGCGCCTTCTTCCGCTTCGTCATCCAACCTCAGCTGGCTGTGCTTCTCCACGACTTCGTCCACGTCCTTCTCGCTCAGTCGCGTGCTGGTGGCCTCCTTCTCGGTGATCTCCTCGCCGAGGGCATCGTGGAACTCATCGTCGCTGTTGGCGGTGCCTGCCATTACCGTCGCTAAGATATATCCTAATAAAATCTACTGGAAATTTCGAGTTGGGCAGCAACAAATTGTATTCCTCATGCTTTCCGATAGCCCTGCCTGTCGATAACAACCGCCGCTGCGGTTAATTTTAGTGAATTATCACGGCAAGAGTTATATTTTGGCGCTCAGGCTGCTGCCACTCTACATGTCATGGTCGGCTCCGAATCTCCCAATCCGGATAAAACGGATATTGAGGCGTATATTCTGAGTGAATATATACCCGCCAAGCCGCTGGGCAGTAACCTGGAGGTGTGCTTCACCGGCGAGGAGCAGGTGAGCGCTGCGCAGCTCTGTGAAACGTATTTAATCGCTGTTATTTGCAGGTATCCAGCGAAACATGTGCCCAACTAAGATGCGGCGATGCTTTGAAGTTCCCGTTTGCACGTTCGGACGTCCATCGTCCAACGGCGGCGGCGGTAAAGGGGAGCAAGGTGCTCGTGGCCGCCGACGAGGCAACTGGTACGAAGCGCGTGGTGGAGCTGGTTCTTGAGTCTTCATTTGACTACCAACCCGGAGACACCATCGGCGTTGTGCCAAGCAACTGCCCAGACGTGGTAGATGCACTGCTTACTCGGCTGGACCTCAAGAACAAGGCTGACGCCACCTTCATCCTGAAGCTGGTCCTGAACTGCGCCAAAAAGAACGCCAAGGTTCCCGCTCACATTCCGGCAACGACAACCCCGCGGGAGATCCTTACCCACTGCCTGGCACTGGGAAGCGTTCCGCAGAAACAGTTCCTGAGTGCCCTGGCAGGTTTTACGAGTAACGAACGGGAGCGCAGCTTTCTGGCTTGCCTGTCCTCTAAGCAGGCCACCGCCCACTACAATTCCCTGATCCTGGAGCAAGGTTTAAGCCTCTCGGATATTCTCGACCTCTGCGGCAGCTGTAAGCCATCCCTGGCCTTCCTGGCGGAGCATCTGCCACGTCTGCTACCACGGCCCTACTCCATAGCCAATTCTCCCTTGGAAAACGGTGGCCAGGAGCTCCGTATCATTTACTCCCTGCTCAGCCACAAGCCCGGAGTAACAACCAGCTTGTTGGAAGGGAAAGTCCAAAAAGCCAATAAGGAACCCGCCGAAGTCATCATCTACCCCCGGTTGAGCAACACATTCCGCTACACAGAGCAGGATCTCTGCAGCAACCAAATACTCATCGCCGTGGGAACTGGTCTGGCCCCCTTCCTGGGCTTCCTGGGACACAAGAAACAACTTCTGAGGCAGCAGCCCCATCAGGACAAGGGCCAGTCCTGGTTGTTCGTGGGTGCCAAGACACCAGAGGCCATACCGAAGAGAGATCAGCTGCTGGCCTGGCAGCAAACCACGGTGTTGTCGCGATTCCGCTCTTGTTATTCGCGTGGGGAATCCCCCTGCTATGTCCAAACACTTCTGGAGGAAGATGCCGAAGAGTTAGTCGAGCTACTGCTGAAGCCAGAAACTGTGCTCTATGTCTGCGCGGATGGTGCCAAGATATCCCAGTCCATTGCCAATGGCTTAAGTGTGTGCCTGCAAAAGGCGCTCCATCTCAATGAGGAGGAGGCATTGCGCCGACTAAAAGAACTGAAGACGCAGGGCAAATACCGCGAGGATGTGTGGCTTTAGGAGACAAAGAAGCAATACAAGTAATAGCACTAACCAATGAGCCTCTCTTTGTGTTTTTATATTTTAATCTTTATGTTGAATATTCTCTTTTATTCGAGTTTCTACTGTAACTCAATATCTGTGAAATAAGACCTGTTTGAGTTGATATTGTTATTGTTTTTATATCTTTCATCATACGAGAGTTCATTCTTAGTATTTGTAAGAAACAAAATCTCCGGTAGTTTTGAACGATTTCCATCTGGAAAATAGTTAATGCTTTGTTTTCCTTTACGACTGCAGCTGTAAAAGTAAATATTTACCCAACGGAATCATCATTCAGTTGCTTTGGTCGAATAAGTAAATAACGATATATTTAACAACACAAAATAAAAATACAGTGCAAGCTAAAACTAAATACATACAATCGTGAGGGATAATCTTCAGTATAATCGCAGTGGATGGATGGGGACGAGTACACGAACTAAATGGGGCTCTTGGGGTATACTTAAGTGATAAATTGCAAAATAAATCTAAATAATGGTATAATATAATTAGTACGATTACGACTTAGGTTTCCAAGCAAAAGAATACGTGTGCATCATAATACATAAACATAAAACTGATGGTGGAATCTGCTCATTGAATTTTAAATGTTCGACCGTAAAAGCGCTAGGGGATATCGCTATTGTTCGCTCCTCCCTCTAAATATAGATATCCCGTATTATCATACTCATACTGTTTACGTTTATTTTGGCAAGTCGGGTCTTGACCTTGCACATTAATTAATATGCATTTTGTATTTTAACTACGTTTAAGTTGGTTTAATTGAAATAGCGCCAATTCTTGTGTTGTATATTAATACATATATATAATTACGAATCGATCAAAATTGATGTCAGCTTCCTTTCTCCTCGTTCTTTACAATTTGCAATAAAAGTTGCGTATAAAAAATTATGCTACCATTTGTTGTTCTTTGTTTCTCGTTTGAAGACTTAAGTTTCAATTAAATGTACGTTATTAATTGCAATATTTTCATTCGTCCTAAATGCGTGTCTGCGAATATGTTAGATCGGGTATGTCTCTGTTCCGAAAGCCCTCTTCTACTGCTTATGGAATTTCCATCTCCATCTCCATCTCCGTTCGTTGCCTTGCCTAATACTCATTACTCATTTAAGCTAAACTAAGAAAATCAAGTAAATTTTCAATTAATTAATAAGCTCATTGGAAATTATGAATGCACAATTATAATTGTAGGCCAAAAAATGGGTTCTCGTATCGTATGTGGTATATATAAAATTTAACTATGAACCGATCTGCGGCAGCAGCAGCAGCAATCGATTGGCTACTAATATCAGAATCGCAAGTAAAAGATAATCCCTATCGGTTATGCAACGCGTCTATATGTATATAACAAGTAAGGAAGCCAAACAGCTCTTAGTTATATTTTCCTCATTCTTCGTTGTGTTTCAATAGAATAACTCCTCCCAAGAGTCGGCGACTAGCTAAAGATTTTTCGCGGATAAATCTAGTGTGGTGGGAAATAGCATCGAACGAATTGAACTAAACACAAACAGATGGACAACTACTATGGGTATCTTCCAAAGATAAGCTAAGGCTAGGCTAGGTTGTTAATTAATTCCGTTTCAAGACCTTCTTCTTCTGCATTCTTATTTGTATCTCCTCGTTTTTGGCATTGCTTGTATTTCCCTCCCGTTGGGACTAGGTTTAGTGTACGTATACCACTGCTATATATGCATATGTATAAACTCCTTCCTTTCCTGTTGCCCTCAATAGCTACATATTTGACACACGCGTTATATAACAGCTCTATTATGATAGGGTTCTCTGTGCGGCATATGGCAGTTCCGAGGGATGGAAGGAAGAACAAGGAAATCTGCCTATTAAATATGTTCTTTTGTGTTGCGCATTCGTTAGTCTTACGTTTGTACTAATTAAAATGGAATATCAAACATTGTTTTCTTGTTATCAGCTAATATACATGCTCCGGCTAGGCGTCTAATTGGTTATCTGTCTGATTTTTAGTGATATCCGTACTTGACGGGGAAATACAATAAACTGTGGAGATAATTTCGTTGCTGTGTGTCGCTTGCTGCTGCCTAGCTCTCTCTAGTCCTAATGGCACTTGTTACACTCGCTTCCACTTGCTACACTTATCGCCTTTTTGGTAATTTACAACAAGTATTGCATGTTCTCTGCTCTTTTGGGGTTCGTTCTCGTTTTCGTTTGTGCTTACGGACTATACGACGAATTTATGTAGAATTGCATAATGCAGATTTGATAAAATCGCTTAAATCACAATTATGTATATATATATACGGGTATATAAAGAGTAATCCAACTTATGTCCCTACAGTTAATAATACAGTACTACAGTATCTATATGTATATCATATGTGCGTGCTTGTGTGCGTGGTCGGTCGGTCGTTCACATACATTTTCGCAATGTACGAAGTAAGCTAATTTTGCCATAGGACAATATCTAATCTAAGCGATAACCCCCGCCCCGTCGACGTCTCCAGCGATGCGGAATGGATCCCAGCTGGTGCGGCCACGAATTCCTCGGGATTCTGGGTTTCTTTGCTGCTGCCTCGCCGCTCCCCTCGCTGCCGCTGTCGCTGTCACGTGCTGAAAAGAAGATGAAAGGAGATGGTCAGTCAATATTGGCATCCAGGTCAAATGCTGCACTGCAGCCATGGAGAGGGTTCTGCGGGGATTGTGGCGTTTAGGAAGGCAAACACAATTGGCGCATAATTAACACTTTGACCTTTAATAATTGCCCACACAGTGAAACAAACGTTTTTACTTAAAAGCCACTACAGTGAAGGGCAAGAACATGGGTGAATATTAAGAGGTATTTCCAGTTTTTATGGAATTTCTATATTAATAATAAGTCACATTATTTATTTATTTTTGAGCATTGGTATATTATACGAAATTTAAAGCATTACAAATATAATCCTGCATTTATTCTGAACTTATCTCGTTAGAAATGAAGACAAATATAGCATAAACTAAATAAGGGTCCGACATGACTCATACATGACTCATATGCAAATCAAAAAAATTAAAAATGTTTTCTTTTTCTAATTGAATGATTGAGTACAATTTAGATTAAAAGAAAAAACAAATGTTTTATGCAGCAATGACTAAACATAGCTTAAAGATACCCAGTCCCAGTTTACCTAATAATTTTCCCTCGACTGTTCAGTGTGCTTGAAAACAAAAAACACAAAGTTTAGGGGCAGCGCAAGGCAAAGTGAATTAATCATACAACTGTTTCGTTATCGACGCAGGCTTTCCTTATCAGCGCTCTTGATACTGCCAGCTGATTAGGTTCCGGCAAGCAGTCGTTAAATATAGACCGCAACACGGCAGGTGAGCCTTGGCTTGGGTTCGGTTCGTATTTGGTGGGGGTTGAGGTCAAGTGAAGTAAAAAATGATATTTAAAATGCACTATCATTCGCTTTCTACGGGATTCTGCATAATATTTTGGCTCTCTCTCTTTGGCTCTCTGTCATTAGCAAGTGCGCGGCATATAAATCAGTTTATTCTCAGCTATGGATGTTGTTGTGCCATGGGAGAGCGGAGCGCGGCAATTATCAGCGCAATAATTGTTTATATTTATCAGCATGTGAAGCAGCCACCCGCTTGAAAGTCACGCTTGAATTTCAATGAAACTCTAGGCTGGCATTCACATTCACAGATACCCAGTTTTTCCCTCACAATTTTCCATCGACAAAAATACAGAATCGAGAAGAACCGTTAGGCTGGCTGGCAGGCAAATGAGAGCGCGCTCCAGATGCGGAGAGTGCCGAAAGAAGTTCACTGGTGGATAGGTGGATCGTGCATGTGGATCGTGTTATTTCTCTTTCACTGCATTTGCATTGCATTGCGTTCCAATGAGTCGCACAATAAAAATATGTATATTTGTATTGCATGCAGCGAGCGCATGTGCATGTGTCTGTGCCTGTGCATGGATGAGTCTGTCGCAGGCACTGAAACTCTGACAAAACAGTGTTACTAAAGCCAGGCGGATAACACACAACTTTGCATTGTCAGGGGGTATATTACAAACAGCCCC
Organism: Drosophila punjabiensis; assembly: GCA_008042585.1. Lineage (NCBI taxonomy): Eukaryota > Metazoa > Arthropoda > Insecta > Diptera > Drosophilidae > Drosophila > Drosophila punjabiensis. Next base: position 7,302 of record VNJR01001404.1, read on the forward strand.
CTTGATGTCGTTGAATGGGAAAAAACTTGGCTGGCCGAAAAGTAATGAATGAATCATCTAAAAATCCGCATAGCTACCAAACAATAACAACCCATGTGTGTGGCTCACTCACTCACTCACACAAACACACTCAGGCACGCAGGCAGCCGAAAACCTTTTACGCAAGGTGAAATTATCATTCGAAATCGAACCAAATGTGAGTGGTTTAGTCATTATTTCTAGGTCTCGGGGCGTCGCTTGCCTAGAAGGGGATCCACGGCTGCGCGCGGGCCCTTTCACTCCCATGGCGTACTTTGGCCTCAGCATCGAAGATCCACGCCCAGAAGACAGGGAATCGAAAACGGAAGAAAAACAAAAAAGAAGAACGTCGAAGAAGAACGCACATTTCAATTTTTGCGAAATTCCTGCACAGCCCTTCTCTCACCCACTCCCTCCTGCACTTGGCATTCAAGACTTCCATATCGCCCTCTCCCTCGTGGAACGGAAAGCAAAAGTATGCGCCACTAATATAAACAAATAAAGAGCCTAGAGATCCATGCATGAAGCACAATGGCGGGGGATGGTGGACGAGGAGGACGGAAGAACCTGGGGGAAAAGGCGAGTTGTAGTGGGAGTGGGAGAGAGTAAAAATAGCTCAACGGAGTCGCGACGTCGCGTCGCGTCCCTCCTCCCTCTCTCTTTCTCTCTTACTTCTCCATGCTGCAAAGGCAATTAAATTGAGTGACCGAGTGGGAGGGAGTGAGGAGGGTGAGCATGCATGAAGACGACATGCAGAAGAAGAGAAGCACTGCTGCCGACATCAGAAGCAATTATACACACTCTCATTCTTTGTGTTGAACACACACATACACACCACGGCGGGCTCACCCCACAAACACCATTACTGCCTGTTTGACTTTGGCTCCACTTTCGCTCTCTCCCTCTCTGGCGATCGTAGCTTTATTTTGTCGCTTATCACATCGAAATGGCACGAAAATTGTTCTAAGAATTTGATAAACGCCGCACCGATTTCTGGACTTGCAAGGGGGACTTACAATAGCACTTATAGAGTTTTTGAACGCGGCTGATAAGGCAAATACAAATATGCTTCTTTGTGTGGGAGTTGTCTCTGTCTGCGTATGAATTAAACTTTTTTTTACTTTACTTTTTTTTTTGTATTATTTATTATGATGTATGAATATTTTGGCCAGACAAAGCGATATTCCAAACAGGAAATGCGAACGAGCGTGTTGAATTGTGTACTTAGTTGTGCTGTTTGTTGCATATTGTTGTTGCCGCGCGCGTCTTCTTTCGTTTTCGTTCATTGTCAGTCTTTTCAATGGGATGTTGTCTTGCACAAAAAACTCTGCACGTACACATGTTGTATACGTAATAGGTGAGCAAACGAAAGGGACGGCTGCAGGTAGTCCCTCCCACTGAGTAACGGTAGATACTCATAAACGAGAGTAATTGCAAGCAAGCGACAGAGAGAGCGATGCCCAACTTGAACACTTTTTAAGTTGGAACAATCCAATAAAAAACAAAATAAACTTCAAGAAACCATCTAAATTCACAATATTTTGCGGATTGAGTAACCTATAGGTATAACAAATAATATCATCACTTTACAAAAAGACAATCAATCACAATACACAAGCCACAAACTCGCAGCCTTGATCGAATTTAATCTGTTGTTCGAACCGGAGCGAGTAACTGATTAAGCGACTCAAGATAAAGCCAACTATCGCCGTTTTTGCGTATTGGGTCTCTCTGATGACAACTTTCGGACTACGACGCTCTCAGACTAACCAACCCAATGTCCAATAAACCGACTGCCTCAGTTTCCTCATTTGGCATTGCGAAAAGGTTTCCGTCGAAACGGAGATATCTTCGCATGAATAATGAGCCAAGCTACCTGGGATCTGAAGGGAGTTTGTGGTTCGAACTTACCCTTTATCGACGGGGAGTTTGCCGGGTCCTAGTCCTGCGCTCTCGCTATTCCTATGGTTGTAAACACTATAAAGACTACGATCAGCATTCTGTTCCAGTTCCAGTTCCAGTTCCGCTTCCGGTTGCGTCCACACAAAACAAATTTACATTGAAAACTCATTATACACACGGGATAGATCCCGATTCCGATCACGCGTAAAGCAGCCGTGCCGCCCGGTGATTACACAGCAACTATACGTTGCGTCGGAGCACCTTCTTGGCCGCCTTGATGTTGGGCACCAGCGCCTTCACCTCACTGCAGTCGCTGAGGAACGGATGGCCAAGCAGCTCGTCGGCGGTGGCCCGCCGGTCGACCTCCACCTGGAGGCAGCGGTCGAGGAAGTCCTGCAGGTTGGGGCTCAGTTTGTCCCAGCTCTTGATGTCCGGCCGGCCATTGGCCGCGATCAGGTAGAGGGCACGGAGCGGAGTCTCGTACAGGTAAGGCGGCTGGCCCTCGATCATCTCGATGGCCATGATGCCGATTGACCAGATGTCCACCTTCTTGCCGTACTTCTTGCGCGTGACCACCTCGGGAGCCATCCAGTAGGGAGTGCCGACCATAGTCTGGCGCTTCTCATCGCCCTCAATGTTGGCGCAGAAGCCAAAGTCTGTCACCTTGACACAACCGTCCATGCCGAGCAGTACGTTGTCCGACTTGATGTCGCGGTGGATTATGCCCTTGGCGTGCAGGAAACTGATTGCGTATATCACCTCCCGGCAGACGCACGCGATCTGGCGCTCCTTCATCACAGTCTCGGTGACGACGTCGGTGAGGGGGCCGCCGTCCATGTACTCCATGACCACCCACAGCTGGTCCTCTGGCTCCAGCAGGTAGGCGTCGAGGAAGTTGACCAGGTTCTTGTGATTGAAGTCCTTGAGCACCCGGATTTCCGTGAGGATGAGATCCTTCGAGGACTGGTTCTTCATGTCGATCGTCTTCACAGCCACCTGCGACTCGTTCTGAAGGTCGCCGGCAATGAACACAATGCCGGAGGCGCCCTTGCCCACCTCCTGGGTGGTCTTGTAGCGCTCCCGCGGGTCCTCTGGATTACAGATGGCGCGCAGCTCATCATAGATCTCGGCATCGGTCTTCTGCGCCCGCTTCTCCTTTGAGCGACGCAGTATCGTCTCGTCCGGGTTATCGTCCCCGCCGTCCGCATGCATGGCTGCTCCTGCCGCCGGCTTGATGATGATAGTATCCGTGTTGACTTTGTGCTGGTGGTCGCCCTCCTCTTCCCGCCGCAGATCGGAGGTCCTCGAGAACTTCTGGGTGACCCGGGGCTTAGGCTTGATCTGTGGCTTGGGCGGCATCGCATGCGGCGACTTCTTGGGCGGCACCGGTGGCGGATCCTGCGATGAGGCACTCGCCTTCAGCGTCTCACGGTGCTCAAGGTTGGACTTGAGCTCCTTGAAGACATCCCCCAGCACGTCCAGCGGAACCGTCGACTGCTGGCTGCTGTCGTTGATGCTGCTGCTGTTGCTATTGCCCGCAGAGGAGCCGCAGCCACTGCTGCTCTCAGTCTCGGTGGCCGTGGAGCTGCCATCGTCGTCGGACTTCTCCGGGTCCTGCGACTTGTGCTTGTTCTTGTAGTTGACGTAGTTCTCGATCTCCTTGGACTCTTCGTGGATGACATCCTCGGTGATGAAGGGCTTGAAGACCTCGTTCTCCTTTTTCTTGATCGAATAGTTGTAGTACTTGACGGCATGGTAAGCCGCGTCCGGATTCTTGTCCTGTTCGTCGCGCGTGATCTGTGAGTTCATCAGCCGAACCCATGGTGAGGGCAGGCCCTCCAGGTCACCCGTCTCCTGGTTGCGGGAGACATGGAAGTGCCGCTGGAAGTTTGTGGGCGCCCCGATCTCGGAGATCGCCTCCTTCTTCTTGAACCACTTGGTGAAGCTCATTCTAATAGCAGCGCTCTTTCTCTCTCCCGAGCTGAAAGTGTTCTGCGATGCGAGTGTGTTTGGTGGCGGGGCGACTTTGGAATTTTCTTCCAACGCGATTAGCTACGCTCAACTTGGAAAATTCTATTCATGCGGCGTTTTGTTGTTGTTCGCGCTTCGTTTTGTTGCCGTAGGTAGCTCAAGCCAGCACCACTCTCTTTCTCTCCCGCTCACTGGCCCAGCCGTGAGTCATAAGCACATTCACACACACACAGGCTTGCACGCACACTCGCTCCGTTCGGCCTGCGCGTGCTTGTGTGGGTGCGCGAGCTCTTCTTATCTCTAACTGTAGCTGTAGTCGTCGTCTATTCTTCTTCTTCTTCTTCTTCTTCTTTTGCAGACAGAAGAAAACGCAGAAGATTTTCACTTTTTATTGCCTCGCTCGCTCCGCTAATTACGATTTCAGCTCGGCGCAGCCTTAATTTATTCAGCAATCACCAGTTTTCAATTGCAATACACAAAGGCGGACGCGGACACGAACACGCACACATCTCGGAGTCGGACACAAAAGGAGTGGCCCGTCTTGTTCTTCCCCGTTGCTGTGTTGTTGTTTTTAATGCTGTTGTTTTTGTGCCGAAAACTCCCTTTGCTGCTCCGTTCTTAACCTTTCCTGGGGGCCATGGCCAAGCAGCAGGAGCGTTAGAGCTAGTTTCGCCTTTATTTGATTTTATTTTGCGGCCAACAACAACTTTTCTGGGTTTTTCCCCTTCGCTGCAATCGGCTGCTGCACTCGGCCTCACTGTCGCTGTCGCACTCGCACCCGCACCGCGGCTCTAGCACACGTATTAGAATGGGACAGCAAAGCTTTGTTGTAATAATCCTCTGACGGCTCGCACCGGAGTTATTTTGAGTGGATATTAATTTATTTTATTTTTACGACGGACCCGAAGACGACCGCGCGATGATTTTTCCAGCTAAGTGTGACCAAAGCACGTTAGGCACAGCGTTGCCAATTTGGCTATTTGCCCGCTATATTTGGCTATATAGCTAGGCAGGCAGTTTCCAGAGTGACCAGATCAATAAAATGGGAAAGTGCGGTCACACATGACCAGTATTTTTAAAACGAGAGTTGTGGGATAGACAAATTCCTTCAATATTTGTAAATATTTGAATGCATATTTTCGCAAACATTATTTTGATAAAAAACATCATAAAAATAGACCTGTATTCTTTTAATAAAAATGTCCAAAACGAAGCATTGTGCTTAGACTTTTATCTCCAAACATCACAGAATAATTAGCTCTTTTAATTAACTTAAATAGTAAAAAACAACTTGCAAGGTATCAAGGCATCAACTATTGCCTCAGGACTCTTAGAAATTGCAATTTGTATGGCTGGACTTCAAAAGTCACTTCCTAAAAAATTAAAAATTACCCAAACTCAGGTGCAAAGAACTAGTAAAATGCGCACGATTTTGGAAATGCCCATATATATAATGATTTGATAGTGTTTTTCCAAGCTAAATTAACGTTATTCTAGATGTTTTTGTAATTTGTTTACGTATTTTTTACTTTACACTGCCACAATTGAATAATTTGTTGTGTTTTTTATGCACCGGACGACAACACAACCCGTAGTTAACTAGTTTACGGGAAAAGCATATGAAATTCACAATTAACACGTTTTGTGCTCATATGTTGCAGGACAAAAATATACATTTAATTAATTTTATTAAAATATATAATATATTCGCAATATTCAATATTAATGATTTAAAATCCGAAATCTATAAAATCATCTTGTTAAATAAACATAGCGAGAAAATTAAGGTGCTTCCAAAACCCATAGCAATTTAAACGATTTTCTTGTAAAGTTGATCGGGTTTTGTAATTTAAAACATTAAATAAATATTATTTTTTAAATTTTACGCTTAAAATTTATTTATTTAGCTACTGAGCATAAACAAATTTTTTTTTTAAGTTAAATTAATTAAATAAATTTTATTTTGTAATTTATAGCAATTTTTTATTTACAGTCCACCTTATAGAAGAGCTCATTACTGAAAACTAAGAGGGACTGCATGATGAGAAGAAAGATAATATTTGAATATATTTTTATAACGATTTTTTAAAGTTTTGATTAGCTTTTGATTGCTTGCTCCGGGCGATCGAGACAATAATACCAGAAACATTAAAATATATTAATATGTGCTAGGATTGCTTATTATTATTATCTTATTATTATTATTATTTCATTCAGAAGTTAGCAACGGAGTGAAGGAATCATCTCTCAACAGCCGAGTCGATCTAGCCATGTCCGTCTGTCCGTCTGTATGTCTGTCCGTCTGAAAATATTCTAACTTCACTATCTCTCAATTTAAACTCATCTACTTGGGATATGAGCTGTTTATATAATATCTTTCTTTGCAGGTTTCTCAACATATCTTCATTTACTCTAAAATATGAGCATTTTGTATTATTCTCGAGTTTCAGTTATTCTGATAATATCTGATGGATTTCTTGAGTTTCCGTGTTGCCAGATGCAGGTTTGACTTTCACTCTAAAAAATCTTAAAATGTTTATCTGGGCACACTAAATTGCGCAGCATCCAGTGCTGCCCATTTCCGCGATTAGAGCCCAGTGCTGCCCATGTTTTCGTTTTTCAGCACCCAGTGCTGCCCAGAGAACCAAATTTGCATCTGGCAACACTGGGATACAACGATGTTTCTCCGAATATCGATAGTGATATCGACGTTCTTGCATCTCTGAAGTTTTTGATTGTTTGTATCGGCGTCGGTTCGAAAATTTCTGCAATTAATTGTCTTGTGTTGTGGAACAATTGTTAATTTTGGTGTCGTCTTTATTGAACAAATCTAAAGGTTGGTGTGATTGCTTTAATAATACAATTATGGCGGAAGCAAACATAATGAACGGGCAAGGATGCGCAAGGGTCCTTTGTTGCGGTAGGATGCGGAAGCTGGTGTAGATAAATTTTTTGCGCGTACGGAAAGAAAACCGGGCGCCTTCGAAACGGCGAAAAGTGTGCAATCTCGAAGCAGCTAAAAGTAGCTGCTGGGTGCGTTGCAGGGTTTATGCAGCTCCCCCAGTTCCACGAGTTTAATTGTTTTCTCCAACTGCATTATCGCTAATTGCTGCGACTGCAGCAGCCGTGCCGCCATTTTAAAAAACGAACGCGGTATCTGAGCCTCCGACAATTGTCTGGTACAGTGGTGGCAAAGCATAAAGGTCAGGGTCGGCAACTGAACTGGCGCAGGCAAATAATTCTGGCTTCCAATTATAATGAAAGGATTTATAATTTTTAAACAGAATTGGACAAATGCTTGTTATTTTGTGAAATATAAGTTGATATGTAATGTTGCTTGGCTGTGATTGCGCTATGTGCAATTTTTTGGCGCGCACTGTAAGCCGCCTTTTCATACCCACACTCACACATGCAGCCAGACGTGGTTTGTGCACATGTGTGAGTTGAGTGTTCTGCTTTTTTTTTATTTTCGAAAAAGGAAGGGCCGCTGTCTTGTGTTTATGTTATGGTTTTTTTTTCTGCTGATGCGATCGCGACTCGTTGAAATTGATTAACTAGAGTTGGGGCAAGCTGAGCCTCGCCATTAAGCACTCGAGCATATAAACGGGCATTTATGCTCGGGTTTAATCAACTCCACGGAGCGAAGAATGTCAAAACAAACGGCGAAAATGAGAGTCGCAATCAAAGAGGGCTTGCCGCATAACTGCATTTTACTGCCTATAAATACATACATGCACATGCATACATATCTGTCGCTGTCGTGTGTATTCGTGCAATTGCATTTATTATTTTTGTTGTTTTTTTCCTGCTGCATTTTATTTGATTTTGTTTTTGCTTTTTCTGGCGGCTTTGCAGCATCGTTCGTTGTCCGCGATTTTCGCATTCGCATTTCCACTTTCTAAAAAGAAAACCCAGGCGCTGCTTGGGGCAGTTTCTTTCTAAACGGCGTCCCCTTCCCTTTGGCCCCCTACCATCCCACCACGTAAATAAATGCACCTGGGTGCAACTAGTTTTGATACCCTTACTGTGGGGTATATCCTTATTTGTGATTTAAACTAATTTACTAACATAAAAATATGTTAAAAAACGAAAAATTCATTCTTAGATTTTATCCTTTCATGAGAAAATAATTCAATATAAAAATAAGGGGATTTCATAGGACTTTTGCTAAAAATCTTGAATGTTAAATGAGAATTTCTCCTTCAAAATGTATTATTGCATCACAGCGCTTTGGTAATATCTAAAATCTTGCAGCCATTTTAAAAATTACAATTTTCAGTTCAGGAAAACAAATATTAAGGGTCCTTTTCTCACCTTCCTTAAACAAAAAAAAACATCAATATGTAGCATCGGGTTGAGAAACCGGTTCTATAAAGGATGTGTTCATAAACATGTAACCTTTTAAAATAGTGAGAATTCGGCTTTGTAATTTTGTAGCCATTTATACCATATCCCTTTTTCATTCCGATTTTTATACTTTACTTTGTATAAATCTAATTTTTGTTTTGGTATCTCATAACATTTCCGAAATCTTTCAAGCAGGTTATATAAAATAAAGAGAGTATTTAATGCGTCGCGTTTACTTCCTTCTCATTTTCGCATTTATCTGGCATCGAGCTGTCTGTCTTGTTGTAGGTCGGCCTATGGCAAAAAAAATGTCTTCATGATTTCTTACGTTTTCCCTAGCCTTCGTTTTAGTAGCACCTTTTCGCTCGCTTCTGTCGCTGCTTGCGAGTTATTTCACTTGCAAACAAAAAAAAAAGTAAAAACATTGCTATTCTGCAGCTTTTTGCTTGCGTGTTGGTTTGTGTTTGCCAAGTTTGTTGTGTTTTACTTTGTTTTGAATGCATTTAATAGAACGGAAGCCAGTTAAAAAGAAAATATTGGTAGGGGAGAGGAATCAGTCAGGCAGAACGAGAAATATAATGAGGGGAAAAAGCGGAAAATGCCACCCTAAAAATAAAGAACACAAAGGTTACGCCTAACTTTAGATATTTTTTAAGTATAAATTAGCATATGTCGCCGGGCGATTGGTCATTCCAGGTAATTAAGGCATCCTAATCTGCGCACATATGTCCGCCATAAATGGCAGCTGCTTCAGCAGGTAGCTAGATATTCATATTCCCTTCGCTGGTTACTGCTGCACGAGTACCTGCTCTGATCCTGATCCCTCCGCAAAGTACTTAAGCTCAGCGCAAACTGAGAATCCTGTCAAGTTAAGCCTTAGCTGTGAAACCGTCAAGACGTGATAAAACGCCAAGCGTCGCTCCCAGATTAACAAAACTCTCAACGTAGTGAAGATACCCAGAGACCTACTGTGATTAAAAACCATTATATTAAGCAGTGCAACTGTGCTAGGTGGGTTTCGTTCGGTTTGGGGGAAGGGGTTTCACTTCAGAGCCGGTCTCGACCGCATTCCTGGTGTAAACAAACCGCAATGTTCTCGCTCGCATGCCGTGTTTACATTAATTTCCCTTTTCTCAGCGCAAACAGAACTCAAACTCGACTAATACAGTTTTTTTTCCTTGTGTCCCTTGCAGAGATCTTGATTTACGGTCGAGGAGAACGGTATCACCAATGTTAAGTAAAATGGCTCAACCGAACAATGTTGGAGGTGGATCTGGAGCCGGTTCGGGCTCAGGACGTCGCATTCCCCTTTCACTGAGCGGCGGTGGCAGCCAGGTGTCCCGCCTGCAGCAGTCGTCAACTGGCAGCAACGGTCGTTCGAACAGTCCCCAGAATGGCAATAATAAAAAGATAACAGAATCTTTTATTCCACTAAAGAAGACAACACAGCAGCGCTCCTCGTCAACCAGCTCCTCCTCTTCGACCAGCGCCAAAGAAGAGGACAAGAAGAGCCAGAATGGTGCCACAAAACCCACCAATGGAAAAGAGAAACCCCCTCAGAATGGCAGCTCAGCCGCCAACAAAGATCAGAAGGAGCCAAAGGAGCAAAAGTCAAAAGATAAGGTGACCGAAAAGAAGGAAGCCGTCGTGGTAAATGAGAAACAACAAGAGGTGGTGGTCGAAAATAAGGATAAGGCAGTCGTCGAGCAGAAGGAAAGCCAATCGGAATCGAAGAAGGAAGCTACAACCGAAGGTGTTACAGCCACTGCTCAGCCAGTTCCGGATGTTATTGTCCTAGATGATGATGGTGTCGCGCCAGAGCCCACCACTCCCGCAAAGGATCGCAAATCCACACGAAAGGCGGCCAGCCAACAGAAGTCGCCAGTTAGCAAGACGACCCCCTCATCGTCGCCGGTGAGCAAGGTTACCTCCTCATCGTCGCCGGCACAAAAGAAACAAGCTGAAGCTAAGGAAGTTTCACCACCAGCACCTCAGGAGGATGTGGAGATGGAGCCACTGACTGTGGATGCTTCACCCATACGCAATGCCATCGGTAATATAAATGCCTTGCCGGCGGCCACTTCCACGCCGGGGCGCAACCTCTTCGGCTTCCGCAGCAGCAGCAAGCAGAGCACCGAGGTGGAACTGGCCACTCAGACTTCCAGCTCGCCGGCCGGGACTCCGGCCCGCACTTTTGCCCAGATTAGTGGAAGGCGCAGCATACGACCCATCAACACGTTGACGCCCTCGAAGGTGGGCAGCTACAGGTGCACCACCAGCGACCTGGATACATCGAGCTGCACGAACGCCAGCATGAATGCCACCGTGGGTTCGGAGATACCGAACAGCTCATCGTTTTCGTTCTCGTTCTTCGGGCGCGGGCGCAAGCGCGAACGCACTCCCCCAGCAGTTTCGGGATCTCAGTCGACCAATGATTTGGCTCAGGATGTGGAAATGTCGCCGCCGAAACGGGCCCGCTTCGAGATGTTCAGCTTCCGGAACCTGGCCTCGCCCTTCAGCCTGCTGAGCTCGAAGTTCTCTAAGGCGACGATCGCTACTCCGACACGCCTCCGTCTGGAGCAGACTCCGCCCGGCGATGATGACGGCGAGGTGCAGAACGTATCCCACATCGTGGTCGAGGAAGACAATCAGCTGAACTCATCGTCAGTTAGCGTGCCAGAGGCCCAGGACGCAGAGCAGGCCAACAAGGACTTGACCGTGGGCCAGGAGGCCGGTCTGGAGACGCCGAAAAAGGGCGGCTCCCCCGTTAAAGAAATTCCCGCCGAGAAAGATGTCGCCGAGGGCACAGATATCACTGAGCAGTCCGCAGATGGCGAGAATATCCCACCGCAGGAGCCGGTAACCGAAGTCGAGGCCCGATCCCGCTGCTCAATAATGTAAAGAGAAAAACAAATATGCTAGACAGGACCCCTTCCTTCCCCTTTAGTTTATAAGCTCATGTTTTCTTTACGTATCCGTGCGCTGTTCTTTTTTGTAATTTGTGTTCAGACGTAAAATTACATATTAAGGGAGATCGAGAACCATTTATATAGACAGGTCTGGCTAGATCATATTTTCCATTAAGGAAAATATCAGCCAGATCTGCGATTCACTTATTTAGAGCGCGGCATTCCTCGCTGGATGGCTGCCCCTTTGGGGTTTCCACTCCGCGTAGCCATCCACCGACGAATTGAGAGCTCTGAAGTCCAGCAAGTACCCAGGCATGTTGGGTACCAAAAACGAACAAAAAAAGAAAAAAAGAACCCATTTCTATAGCCGTAATCTGTGTAAGAAGTAAATGTTTTATTTACCATAACATATTTTTATGAAAGTCTCATCTTTTCGACAGGAGGATATACGTATAAGTTTAAAAAATGATACATATGCAATAGGCTATATTTGATTTATAAAAATGTAACGCGTATTTAATAAATAAAGTGCATTTTTTAAAAAACATGTAATTTTTATAACATTTTAGTATTTCAGAGACTTGTTTAGAACTGAACTCTAAAGCAAGATTTTAAAACGTTAAATGGATCCTTAAAATTTGCGAAAACGATAGACAAGTGCTAAAAATGCACCGGATAGATCATTCAAGGAAAAACTAAACTAAACTACAACTTACTAAACTTAAACGCTTAATTGTTATTTAGTTCGACAAGTCTCCCTTGCAAGTTTAAGATATCAAACTAACGGATTATTTACAAGGGGAATCGATCGAATAACTTGAAAACATATTTATTTTTCGGTAAAATTGGTAAACTGTCAAGTGATCAAGTCAAGTTATTTTAACCGGATTCTAAGACTTATGATACGTTATA
>VNJR01001405.1:0-18679 GCA_008042585.1 Drosophila punjabiensis
AATTAATTTACACAGAAAGAGCATGCACTCGCGGCAGCAAACGGTAAATGATTTTATATATTTGAGTGAACAAATTTAATGAAAACCCCGGTGGTTTAAAATGCAAAACAAATACAAATTCGAAGCGCAAAACAAAAACACGACGGTTCGCTATGAAGTGAAAAGATTGAGACAATTTGTATTGTCTCATGAAGCTCATACTCCTTGAGTTTATTAATAATATATTTTCTGATATCACCAAACTCATAGGACTCAATAGGTATTTCTATGATTTTATTCCCAATATGAAATAGATTATTTCCCTTATCCACATTCGGTATAGAGTTGAATGTTTAAAAGTCTATGAGAGCGCATTCGTAATTTCGGGTTAGCTCAATTTGTGGAAAAAAGTTTTCACTTAGTACAGATAAGTTTCCATTTAAAGCAATTGTTAACGATGTGGTCATTGTGATGCTTGAGTGTAAACTGTTTTTTATTTCATTATATCAAAACATTTATATTATTTTTTTTTATTCGAGTATAATGAATTGATCGAATCCCTTCCTATACTACCCAGCTTTCGTTTCATCGTCCTTAGAGATTAGTAGAAAACCAGACTTCTCCTTCCAGCAGAGCTGTGATTTTTTCATAAATGCATAATAGTCCATATCGCTGTTAAGCGACGCATGTTTAAGTCATCCTGCTTATTGTAAATTTTGCATTATCTCTTATTAAATGTTTCGGTATTTGTGTGCGTTTGGCATAAATAGAATGAGTCAATATTCCTATGTCGTTCATTTGCATTTCACATGCGACATCATCAAATATCATAATTTAATTGTTTTTAGCCTCCTGCGGTGACAAAAATCTATCGTTTGCTGAAAATGAGAGATATCCCATTCCTCGTATAGTTTAACAAGTTTTTCCAATTACTCATATTTAGGCTTGTATAAACTCTTTAAAAATACATAAATTTTTTCAAATGTTAATCCATTTGAACTTTCGATAAGACTTATAATAACATTAGTTTTTCCACAATTAGATGGTCCAACAATTACACTTCTAATTGTGTTTGGCAACAATGAGGTGTGCCGCAATCGGTCAATCTCACCATGACCAGCACCTTCAATGTTATTTTAATTTTAATTTAAATTTAATTTTATTAAATTTTATTACGCCCTATTAAGGGCATTTTTAGAGATAAAAACTTTATTCAAGGACAATCATTCGTTAATTCATGTTGATATAAAATCGGGAAACATTTTTATAATTTAATCAATTATAAATCGAACAGGGTACTGGTCTGATAAATAGTTAAATCAACACTCCACCCTTTGATGCTTATATACCTGGATACAATTACTGTGGACCTGGTGCAAAGCTAGAGAAACGATTAGAACGCGGAGATCGTGGAATCAACGTCTTAGATGAAGCTTGTAGGGAGCACGATATAGCATATTCAAATTCCAGGGACTTAAGCGGACGACATAAAGCTGACTCGGCTTCAATTGATAGAGCTTGGTATCGCGTAAAAGCTCCAAACAGTAGTATTATTGAGAGAGCTGCATCTTATTTTGTATCAAATATGATGAAGCTTAAGAAAAATTTGGGATGGGAACAAAGCCAGAGAAAAAGAAATGCTGTAAAAGTGGCACGTAATGCAGTATCGAACACAATGGAGTGTAAGATAAATGTTGTAGTTCCACAAATCATAGCAGTTCTCAAAGATTGTTGTTTTTTACCATTGGTACCTATTTTAACAGCCCTTAGTGCTGTGGACAGTTTTGCGTCCGGTAACGCAGCAATAGTAAAGTCTATTAACAATGCAAAGATGGCAAAGGCACAACTTGAGGAAAACCAGAGATACAATCGAAAAATGGAATCGGTATCGTTGGGCAAGGGATTGTATTTACAACCATAAAAGAAAGGGTATGGTATATAATTTTCAAAATATAATGAAAAACAAAAATCCAATAAAAAAACTACTAAATGAGCTACCCAAGAGAGCGCTGTCCAACATTGATATATTAAAGTTTGCGTATAAATATATTCAAAATTTTCGGGGCGTTTATATGAAAGATGAAATACCAGAATCTTCACTTCATTCCGAATGCGGAATAGTTAACCTGGCAGATTCCAGGTCAGTCGGCCCACATTTGCAAGTATACTTCAAATGAGGATCACACTTGTATTACTTCGACAGTTTTGTGAATTTACAACCACCACTAGAATTAATTAGGTATTTAGGAAGTAATATTAGATATAAATTTGAGCGTTTCCAAAAATGTGGGACCGTTAACTGTGGGCATTAAGCCTCAAATTTTTACTAGACTACAATTTGTCCCATGCCCTTTGAAACCTACACTTAACGTCAAGTAGACAATTTGACCTTTTTCCATCGCTAATCGCTCTATCCTTGGAATCCCTTCCGTTACCGGAAGTGATTAGTAAAAGGGGAGGAGGAGAAACGCGCTCCTTGCTGGGTGTGAAATCAGGCAGATCGTCCAAGAAAATTATCTTTCAGCCACCAAAAACGGAGCAGCACCATCGCCACAAGCAAAAAGACGACGTCAACAACAACATGCAGCAATTCAATATGAACGCCACCACCAGCTCCATCAGCTCTTCCAGCTCCACCGGGTCCCCCAACTGCTCCAGCTCCACCGGGTCCCCCAGCTCCATCAGCTCCACCGGGTCCCACAGCTCTACCAGCACCAATACCATCTTACCTCCTGGGGTAACCCAAGCAGACCACGAAGCCCTTCTCAGGGACATTGAACTGGATGCAGGCGTTTAACACATGTAAGGTTAAACGCAAGCTTTTATAAGCTTCCGATTAACATGGTCTTCGATGTCTTCTCGGCAAAGAGGGTCGTGGGCAAGTTAGGTACCAATGTTACCGTCGAACTTGCCAATTTCATTGTTTACCTCCCGGGTAGGTTTTGCTATATATACGATAGTCTTTTTTTCTTGTTTTCAGACAAAATGATTACCGGGTGAAACATGAGGATGGTAAAG
This sequence comes from Drosophila punjabiensis, assembly GCA_008042585.1. NCBI lineage: Eukaryota > Metazoa > Arthropoda > Insecta > Diptera > Drosophilidae > Drosophila > Drosophila punjabiensis. The sequence goes on from VNJR01001405.1 coordinate 2,998, forward strand.
TGTGTTTTTTTATGTAAAAAATAACAACTGAGTAAAAATAAAAAAAAAAAATAAATAAAAATAAAATTAGATTTCGACGATGATGATGATGATGATCAATTTTTTTTCTCACCACCTGATCATTACTCATCACCTGTGTTATCAAAATAAAAGGCTGCTCTACTATCATCTCACCCCTCTCCTCATACATCTGAACTGATCGCAACTCAACATCCGTTGCTTGAAGAGACTTTTAAAAATGTTTAATGTTTGTGAACTAGCACGGGAGCATAATTTGGATATGACATATGGACCATACAAAAATGAATCTGGTCAATTAATGTTGGGCAATAACAAATAATACAATTAAATTTGATGATGGAGAAAACAGGCGACTCACTTGTGGATTATATTCTTTAATTTTAAATCACGTTCCGAAGAATTAAATACAGATGACCTAAATATATACACAGAAATTGTTGTAAAAATGCGTACCGAAGAAATTTTCTAGCAAACGGACAAGTAAAAGGAACGAGAGCATTAAAATATTCTTAAATTATTAAGCCACTATTAGCTAAATTATCTGTCGTCGAGTCTACACCCAAGCGCAACAAAGAAATCGTAACCGGGACCGGTTTCATGAATTTTGAGAAAGGTCGGCCCCGTTACATCTACTATAATGACTCCAATGAAATCGTCAGCCGACTTAAGCTTTTGATAGCATCGGAGACAGTGGGAAGTACAAATCACAGAAATTAAATTACATCAATAATTGAAGAATTAAAGGAGGCAAAAATCATATTCTAATTTAGTATATATTTATGAATAAACATCAAAATGAGTTTATAATCATCATGTCCGTTGACAAGTTTGGACATTATATAAATGAGACTACTAACAGAGTACTAATTTAAAACGATATAAGAAAACTGAAACAGGTCCTTACATTGGCAAAGATGGTGACTATAATATACAATAAAGGTGTATAAAAAATGGGAGCTTTTCAATAGAGAATGGTGACATGGTAATTGTGGCGTACGTAGATAGAGCTATTCACGATTTGAGAGTTTCTTTGTCTTCATTAAATATTAAATATCAGGAAGAAATTTGAGAAAATTTTGACGGTCTTGACACAGAGGGTAACTTTAATATACAGCGTATGAAAAATGGAAGAAATAAAAAAGAAACTGTAGATTTAGTTACCAGAGAATATATTGACCAATCTATTAAGAGACTAAGAGATCCCATTATTTTAAATCAAAAAGAATTAAGTGATAGTATACCTAATGTAAAAACTGCAGAAATTGAAGATATACTAGACCGACTTGAGGGAGTTATATCAAGTATTATTACAAAAATAAGATCTTTAAAATAATTTGTTAGTCTTAGATAATCATTAAATTAAAATATTGAATTATATTTTATTAATACCTGTGTGACAATGAGTAGACGGGGTATTATTAACGAATTACACGCTCCCGCGCGCTAACATTTTCTGCGTCGGAGGGTTATTATAAAGGGGATAAATTGCTTATGGCATGATGATCTGGTGGAAATGGAGAAATACTTTTACTGACAATTTGCGTGGGGTGAAGCACTTAAATGTAAAAATGCGAAAGATGTTGTTGAAGCAATGGAGAAAATATTTAAATCTGGACGTGGAGTACCTAAAAGTCTACAAGCAGATGACGCTAAAAAAATTGTTTAATGGACAATTGAAATCTTTAATGGTGCGATATAAAGTTTATCACTATTCAACGTTCAGTACTCTAAAAGCTTCAATTGTTGAACGATTCAACCGAACTTTAAAAGAGTTTTCTTACAATGGAACCCATAAATGGGTTGCTATGTATAACGGGTTAATTAATTTTTATAACCACAAAATACACAGGACTATAAAAATGGCTCCGATTGAAGTAAACCCTGAGAATGAGAAACACATCTTAGAAACGGCATACAACAATATTAAAATGTTTATGGGTAGCAAACTGAAAATTGGTGACTATGTTCGAATTTCCAAATATGAGGGAATATTTGTGAAATCGTACACTCCTAATTGGAATGTTGAAATTTTTGAAATACACAAGGTTCAAAACACAAATCCAGTGACTTACAAATTAGAAGATTTAAACGGGAATCCTGTTGAGGGTGGTTTTTATAAAGAAGAGTTAAGAAAAAAAATATTTCCCAATACCTACCTATATGAAAAGGTACTTAAAAGAGAGAGAAAAAGATTTCTCGTACGTTGGCTAGGTATCCCGAAATCTGATGACAGCTGGATAAATAACTCTGAAATTTTGTAATGAAATAAACACACAAAAGCAATTTTTCTTGGCTTTTGGTTTCTTTTGATTTTTTTTCGTTTTTATTTCAAGTATTTTATATAATTTTAATTTAAACCTATTAATATGTAAACTAAATTTAATTTACTGTATAATCTTTAAATTTAAAATAAATTATATCACAAAACTTAAGAGAAATGTGTTATTTACAAATTGGTTTTACATACTTAAATATATATATATATATTAAAATCATAATATTGACGTCAATTTTTCCAGCAATTGACATTTTATGCCTAATAAATTTATTTTCATAATCGTCGAGCGCACTTTCGCATTCATCTAATTTTCTTTTGATTTTAGCTCTCTTTCTTTCACAAATTAAAGACTCATCTAGCACAGCTATTTGGTTGATCCAACCCATTGATTGATCTACTAGAGTTGATATGTTACCCATTATTTCATCTTCTCTTCTTGAATAGTGCCGTACTGCTAGAGTCGAAATTGCATCTTCTCTTATCATCTTTATTATCTAATGGTAATTTTGAAGATTTATATGTTCCTATTTTATGCCGCCTAGACCTAAACATGTACATGCTATTACTTTCTTGTTGTCCTGTGAGCAAACGGTTTAGGTATTCGTCAAATGTAATTTTTTCTAAAGCACTTCGCTTCACTCCCTTATTCCTTTTAACACATTTTTCGGGCTTACTACCTGCACTCGCCGATGTGTAGGCGTACATTTTGGACCGAAGACCAACAAATTGTGTCATCGGCCTCCCGTGCAGCCCATCCTTGAAATACCCTAGGCGCTTCTTGTTGCACTGTTGGAAATTATATTTCGCAGCCAACTATCCAGGATATTCAGACGTTTCGAATCTTAAAGCGACATCATGATGAATATCATTGTATATGTCTTCCGTTTTAATGGAGTATATAAATGAATCTGTATCCATATAATTTAATTTCAGTGCGTCTTTGAATTTTGGCTTCATATAAGAGAACACTGATAAAAAAATAAAATCTTCTTTTAAGATTTTATGCATTCTTAAATTAAAATATTAATATAACACCAAAAATCTTAATATAAGTCTTAAAATTCTGGAATTACGTGATTTTAAGCTTTATTTAAAACCAAAACAACTTAAAAAAAGAACAAAAGTCTCAAAAGAAGACCAAAATATTCTTGCGCTACTTTCGTAACCAAAAGTCATGAAAAATGACCAAAAGTCTTGAACTTTTTTATCAGTGTAGTGAGTATCTTCCATTAGGATAACTCCAACACTACAAAACCTAGAGGTATGTTGGCTTATTACAAACTTTACGCAATCTATTCATTTGGGTTGCAAACATGTTTTCACTAAACTTTGTTGCACTGTGAAAATTAGATCTGGCTATTAAGTCCCTTGCACATAATCTAGGGCGACCACCTTTTGGACCCACAGGTGGAGCTTCCCAATCTGTAACTAAGCATATGTCTTTGCGCTCTTAGCTCTGTTTCATAAAGACTGTTGTTAAAAAGCTTAAAAAAGTCTTTTTCAAAATGACTTTTAGCCCTAGTCCTATCTTCTGTATTATTATAAATATATTGTTTAAGCCATGCTTTTTGCTTAAATTTAAGGATAGTCTGAATCTTTTTTAGTTTTAATCTATTCAACATAATTTGCTGTAAAACTTTGTAGTGAATAATATATTTATTTTTATTATAAAGATTAGCTATTAACTTTGGAGTCTTTGAATTTATTGAAGGGAGTCGAATTGCAGGACAAAAAGGCAGGTCATTATATTGGTCGTGTAGCGAGTATGGGTATGCCAAGTAAATTTCCAGAATATATCCATACTCACTATTTTTAGGAATAGAATTAATATTAAATAAATCTATTTTTGATTGCTCTAACCATTTAAAATCACCATATGGTAATGATTCATACATTGCCCATCCATATAAATTGTTTGCATCCACATACATTAAATATTCGGATTCTTTAGTCCGATTAAAACCTTAAAGATATTTGTAGATTACTTTTGTATACCGATGACTACATTGAACTAATTCCCCTCGAATTCCAGACTGAATATACGTAATCATATCCATATCAGTGAGTAACTCGAGGGATATTTGTGTAGTTGTCAACATCGCATCCCATGACAAGCCACGAGTTGTAAAATAATGGGCAGGGTCGAGTTCATAGATGCTTGAGCAAATGCCTCTGAAATTCTGGAAAATGTCTGTGAGTAACAAAACATCTGTTTTCAAATATATTTCCATAAAGTTCCAAAGTGTTTGACACTTGAAATGATATCAAACCCGAATTGCGTGAAGGTAATCTTCAGAACATTCTGAGTTTGTCAATTTACTGAAAAATTTGTCCCTTGGTGGGAGACAAGTCTCAGACAGTTTTCCTACGAACTAATGAGAAATCTTTATTATTTGGAATTGATTTTGAAGTACTTTGAAATCCCCTTCATTTAAATTTCCTAAAAGGGTGTCTAGACTAGACGGCATGAAACGAAAACTATCTAAATATCTAATTTGTAGCTTATTCTTTCCTAAAGGAATATATTTTGAAATAGAATTATATACTTCCTTATTTAATGGAATTATTTTAGTTTTTCCATCAATTTCCCAGAGTTCTTTCACAAATAGGTGAGCATCATATTTTGATAAATTGGGAATGTTGCACTCACTATGTGCAGCACCTCGAAATCGGCCTGTGAATTGACAGTGATCTGTCACTCTGTCATTACCTAAAATTCCCTTGCATATGTAGCACTTGATGGAACAAAAAACAAAACAAAACATAAGCGTCCTGTGCACTCATTTGGGGAGGTATGTACTTATTATATAAAGCAAATTGGAGGTTAGACTGTCTACAAAAGTGTGCCCGACATTTGTTCCTATTTTTGTTACAAATTTTTCCAGAGAGGGGTCAAATGAACACTTCAATAAATACGCGAAGGCACCCGGAATATGCTTATTTACTATTTTATTGATATTGGTTTATCCCCGGATTTTCCCAATTGTGATGACAGAAGGCTGTAATTAAACAATAAAATATATTGAGTTAGTCTATTGCCTTTTTTTTTTTTGTTTTGTAGATTTTGTATACTTACCTAGAAATATTTTTTTTATCCATACATAATGTCCATGTATATCGGTTGGTGACTCGAGAAAATGTAAATTTACATGATGCTCTGTGTTTGGTTGGATGATTTAAAAATATGCAAGTCTGTTAATTCAGTTCTGTAGTTGAGAATTTGTGTTCTCATAACATGCTGCCATTGAACTTTGCTAAATGCTTCTCTGTTACTTACTGCAAGTGGATCAATAACTCAATTTTTCCCTATTCGATTCAATCTAGAGTGCTGCCCTGCAGAACTGAAGCTTAAGATTGGGGTGTTATGTTTGATGCCAAATTTCTCTTCATTGAGCTTATTAACTATATCGTTTCCAAGGCGTATGCAATGTATGGCTTTTTAAAGTGTATTGCGGCTCAATTTTCTGATCCTTACACCAAACTCAGACTTTTTTTTACATTTGTCAAGGCCAAGTTGGAGTATGCATCATTCATTTGGAACCCTACGGGATCCATACACTTAAACAGAATTGAACGCATCCAATAAAAATTCTTGTCTTTTGCCCTTTTCCCCTCAATTTGCATGATCCCGTTCCCTCCTGTCATCGTTAGAGAATAGGAGAACTGTATCTTCTGTAATTACTCTTTTCGACCTGATTTCTGGCAAAATTTGTATGTTCCGGGTAGGCACTTAAGATCCGTTGAACCCTTTTTTATTCCAGCTTGTAGAACAAACTTTGAGGCATAGGCATTTGAGCCTATTTTTATTAATAAATTTTTATTATATTTTTAATTTTCTTATATATTTATTAAGAAATTGTCACCTTACATGCGAATGGATCCAACAACTCCAAAACTGTTAAAAAGGCATTGTACTTATATTTAGCCTCTATTGTAATTAATTCGTAAGTAGCCACTTAAGGATTCTTTCTGTTGGCGAAATAAATAAACAAATAAAAATGTGGTCCAAAAACTTCGTCCTTTTTTTCATTATAACCAAACACATTTGGACTTATCTCTGGGTTTCGTAGGTAAATTCATGTATGTTACCCGTCTTCATGGGAAATGTCAATCCGGTAAAGACTACCTTGATACCGATGGTGTGGATAATGGGTAGTTGGATATCCACACCATAGATGGCCTTTCTCCCTTTTCTTTTGGGTAAAGGGCTGATACTATTGTCCACTTTAAGCAGAAAACATATTTGTTCTGCACATTAATGCATGCTCTGCGGGCTTAAAGGAAGGGAGGAAGATCGAAATAGTCCGATCCATTCAGAGGAACGCATTTCAGTATGTTCATCTCTACTCTAACTATGCGTATTAGGGTCCTTCGCTTGGAACTCACCCATTTGTAATATAATGGCATTTGCACGGGAATTTTATAGTTCCACTAAATTAGTGCCAATCGTAACCAAAATCATCTTACTTTGGAACGATTTTAGTTCAACTTGCTTATCATTTTCTTTAACCATCATGTATTCCGCAAATAGCTCAAAATTTATTTTTGAAGCTGTATGGTAGTGTTTTCACATGAGGGAGCAGTGCACCTTCTGCTGCACTTAGGAAAATCTAGGAGTTATTAGTGCTGCTCCCTTATTTACAAACATGTATTGTAAAATACGTCCCTTATATCCGTCAACGATTTGCCTTACATTCCCGTCTAGGGTTCGGGTAGCAAAATATTTATGTTCCTTAGTACGAACGTGATGGTGCCATTGTACATTTATGTGGATCCATTGCCGGCATTAGCTGTTTTTGTGATGCATATTTTCACTTTTTATAATTACAGTGTTTTTTTTTCACTTTTGCCCTTTTTTATTTTTATACCCTTGCAGGGTATTATAATTTCAGTCAGAAGTTTGCAGCGCAATAGAGGAGTCATCTCCGACCCTATAAAGTATATATATTCTTGATCAGCATCAACAGCTGAGTCGATCTAGCCATGTCCGTCTGTCTGTCTGTCCGTTTCTACGCAAACTAGACCCTCAGTTTTTAAGCTATCTGAATAATGTTGCAAATAGTCTCCTATATACTCTCACTCGTATATATGTCGGATCGAGCCGGATCGGTCAACTATATATTATATAGCTGCCATACAAACAATCCGTAAATTTATTGAAAAATAATTATAGCTTCATAACTTTTTAACACATCTTGATCAACTCTCGGTTATAAGCTTTATATATTGTTTCACATTTTTGGATTTAATTTTATGAAAATAGGACTACTATATCATATAGCTGCCATAGGAACGGTCGGGAAATTTTTAAGAAAAAAAAATTATAACTTTGTCAGTTTTCAACATAATTTCTTATACTTTGATGTACAAGTATTTCATTTTTTTTTTCAGAATTTTGTTGTAAATTTCATAAGAATCGGACGACTGTATCATATAGCTGCCATACAAACAATCGGTAAATGTGGAGAAAAAAATATATTTCACTTTAAATGTAAAAAATGTAAAAATATGTAAAACAGTAAAAATTAAATACATACGAAAGTAATTCATATTATATTATATTGGGATAGATTATAATTAATACAATTGGAATCTGCAAGGATATACAAACTTCGACGTGACGAATTTGGCTTTCTTTCTTGTTTAGTTTAAAATTTTACACTCTTAGCAAATTTGTCGCACACTAGTGAAACGTTTCAAACTGAAGAAATTTTTCAAACTAATGCAACTTTTCAAACTGATGAAAAATCGTGGGTGAGCATCCTACATATGTAAGTACTTTGTTTTTCCGTTACGTTTCAGAACCCTTCTTCAATTACGAGTCCCTTTTTTAAGTGGGCTCGTGGAAACATGCACGTGCGGGGCAGGAAAACTCTGGCGATGCGACCTTTTTCAAATACATCTGAGGATCACTTTGACGGTGCGGCCTTTTTCAAATACATTTGGCGCGGCCTTTTTTAAGTGAGGCTCGTGGGTGCACGTGCGCTCCATGATCGCCCCCGAGATCGCTTCGTTGCATTTGCACTCGTATCCTTATCCTTGTGGAATTAAGTACCGAAAAGTTCGTGGAGGAGTGTATCGCCTTTTGAACAACAGAAAAGAAAGGAATTTTGCTTTCAAGTTTTGTTCAGTAGAGCATAAATCAAAGATTGAACATCTCCTAAGAAGGGCTTTAAATGCAATCATATTGCAACAATTTTTTTAAATCGTAGAGACAAGGTTGAAGACCATAGTCGATTTAAACTGAGCTCTGTGAATACCCTTGAATGGCGTCTTAAAACCATTTCACCAGACACCACTTCGTCTGTCTGCAAACAAATCAGAGGCGGGAATAAAACATTGGCATTAAACGTAGCCAGCGGAGTTGTAGTAGTCAAGAAGAACGATAGTACACAACGAGTTTGTATTCACTACAGAAAGCTGAATAACATGGACCATTTTCCTTTGATGAAATAAGTATAAAAAAAAACTACAAGAGGCAGCATTTTTCTTAACCTTGGATCTGGAAAATGGATTTTTCCATGTAGCTGTAGAACAGGCTAGCAAGCTGCTAACTGTCTTTGCAACAAAAAAAAACTGTTTAAGCTTAACAGAACACCAACCGGTTTTAAAAATTCACCGGCTGTATTTATCCAATATTTCATCCACATATGGGCAATTCCATAGTCGCGCACGGGACATTCGTACGCATTCAAAGTAAAAAAACGGTAACAAGGAAACGATTTTTTTTTAGGATGAAAGTCTTAACATTTAGCATTTTATTAGTTCTTTTATTGGTGCTAAGATTAATTTTGGTTAATTTTTCGTTATTAAGATATTTGCAAAACTAAAGTGATTCGCACGGGACAAAAAACGGAAGTGACTTTTGAGGTCGACCTATTCAAATGCCAATTTCAGCGAATCAAGAGGCAATATTTTAATGCAACTAATTTTAAACTGTTGTACACAGATTCCTCTTTAAAATGGTTATGAGTTTTTCCCGAAATGACTTGCACCTTTTTTTAAATTTAATTTGATGCAGATTCGCACGGGACATCGCGCACGGGACATTTTTTATCAGCATACTTTACACGTTGTTTTTTACAATTAAACTAAATTAGAAGAGCATATATCCGTTTTATTTTGACTATTTGCACTCTTCTAGTGATATTAGAAAACAGAAGTCAAAGCATAAAGCTTCGTTTTGAAAGTTTTCTTAAAAAGAAAACAGGTCTATTTTTATGATGTTTTTCATTAAAATAATGAAAAATCGCGTTTTCGCGAATATGCTTTCAAATATTTTGAAATCTGTTTTAGAATATGGTAAAGCCTTTCAAATTGAATCAATTGGACCATTTCCCAATGTTACAAAATTGAAAAAAAACATTTTAGAGAAGTTTTAGTTTTTTGGCCGCGGTGGACCTTTCTGTGGAATTGCCCATATTCAAAAACCTGAGTGTACATGGGTGAAATTATTGCATATGAACACACAGCTGACGAATGCATCAGAAAACGAGACATGTACTAGAGACAGCCATGCAGTCATGGGCTGAAGATCAAACAGAAGAAATGTAGCTTTATGCAATCCCGTATAAATTATTTGGGGCAAACAATATAAAATGGAATGACCAGTCGAAGAAAAATCATCAGCTGTAAACAGACTTAGATTTGCCAAAAAATATACGAACGGTGCATTAATTTCTCGGAGTAACCGTTTATTTTTTTTTTTTTTTAGAAATTTTACTCCAAGCTATGACCGTTCCCAATCTCCTCATAAAGGACATCGAAATTCAAATTGCCAAATTGCAATCACTTTAGGAGCTGATTAATGTAAGGACGGAGGAGGGCCAGTTTTAGGGCAGATATTTAGTTGTCATCTGCATTTGGTCTACTTCTAGAATAAAATGATCATTTTCAGAGGTCAAGAGAAATATCTATATCTAAGAGGCAAGGGCGATATATTTGGCACTCAAAAGATTTCGGCATTACCTCATGAGCATTCACTTCAAGCTTGTCACGGACTACTCAGAGCTTAAACACACGATATCCCTAAAAAAGTTATAACGAACTTGATGCATCTACACGATTTTAGCTGCGATGCTGCGAAGTAGATGGATCACTTAAGTCGCCATTCAGAGTCGGTTTTAATCGTAACATGGGAAGTTGCAGCACGCATCGAGAATGCCAGCTGAGTGATGATTAGAAAATCACAATAAGCCGCCCAATTTGCAGTTAAAAAAACTGTTCATAAAGCAGCCAAAATATTAACAGAAGAACCTAGCATTAAACCAGGTATATAAGCAAAACTAAAACAAAAAGCGCAAGCGTGCTCTGATCTATAGCTTTGTTGATCTCGTCGCAATGAAGTGGGCTCCATTTTGTCGCAGGAAAAAACCTGGTGAGTCCGTATTTTGGAATGCCAATATACCGATCAAGACATCAGAGTTACCGAGAAAAGGAGTTGCAAAGAGGGGGTAAAGGAAGAGGAGCAGTTAGAGAGAGAAGTCACTAAAAATAGTCATGTATTCCGGAGCTGTTTGATATAACTGTTAAAGAAAACTATTAAATTTGTCTCAAGTTGAATCAGTTGTCAAAGTTTCTAAAGTCTTTTTTTTTTTGAAATATTTTTTTATGTCGATTGTTCCTATTGCAGCTATGTGATATAAGAGTCCGATTTGCATAAAATTAAATCAGAAATTTGAAATATTTAAAAAGCGTATCCCTCAAATTTGACTAAAATATGTTGCAAATCGGCGAAGTTATAGTTTAGTACAAAATTTCCAGTTGTTTGTATGGCAGCTATGTATATAATATAGTCGTCCGATCCGGCCCGTTCCGACCTGTATAGTAGTGAGAGTATACAGAAAACTATCAGCAAATTTTCATTAAGACAGTTTGAAAACTGAGAGACTACTTTGCGTAGCAACGGACATCCGGGAATGGCTAGATCGACTCGGCTGAAGATGCTGATAAAAAATACTTTAAAGAGTCATAGGTGACTCCTTCACTGCGTTGCAAACTTCTGGCTAAAATAAAATACCCTGCAAAGGCATAAAAACTAACAAACTCCACATTCATGTTTAATTTTCAAAAAACCGTTCCCTTTAAATGTCTGCCTGGCTGGCATTCGGTATCAATTAATAGCTTTACTAAATAAAACCTATTTTACATATTGACAAAAGGTTGTAAAAATATACATCTAATAAAAGTCATTTTAAAAGTTCGCATTTTCTAATACCTTATCGTCATCAGCAATAGCTGAAATTTCTTCCCACAAGTTCTTCATAAGTTTTTTATATTCATCTAATCGAGATGTGCTGCAATCTCCCTTTCCTTCAACAACACATGCTCTTACTGCCATGCAAAGAAAGTCATTTTGGTCCAAAAATCCGTTGTTGTCAATATCTATAAATAAATAAAAAATTCTAATTTAAATAACAACAAACAAAAAATAATAACAATATTAATTAAAAATAATATAAATAATAATATATCCAACAAAATAAAGCACTTAAGGTAATAGTAATGGCCTGAGGCCATTTAAGCTCCAAAGCCGCGGGAGCAACAAATAAAGTTAATTCCGGCACCAAAAACTAGCTTTACTACAATAAGTAATCTTGAAGTTGCAGAATTCACTCAGTCAAATTTCGTGTTTCTAATTGTCCCAGGTCTGTGTTTTTTGCCGTCGGGAAAAAAATTAAGAACATGTTTTGATTATATAAAATCGATAAAAAATGGTAAAAGTAAAATTTCCAATATTAAACTAAAAAAAATTGTTGGCGAAAAAATCGTCAGAAGAATTATATGTTATTATATAAATGTTTATGTTTATGTTTTATGTACCCTTCGTGGATGCATCCCACCTTGCTTGCCAAGCTACTAGCGTGGTCTCCTTCGCCGCGAGTCGGATCTTCTTTTTGGCGCGGGTAGACAGGATTCTACCGGCCCCCTGGGCGTGCGTAAAAGCCCTCTCCTCTGCCAACAGGTCCAACGGGGGCGTCCCGGCGATGACTAGCGCGGCCTGGTCTGACACCGTCCTGAATGCGCAGCAGATGCAAAGCGCCGCTAGGCGGTGGGCTGCGTTCAGGCCGCGACTGTACGCCGGAGTTGCCATCGCGTGGCTCCAGATCGGCGCAGCGTAGAGCATGGTGGCTCTAGCTACGCCGGACAGTAGGAGTCGGTCGCCTGTCTGGGACCCCTGTGGTTCAACATGAGCCTATTAACAGCTCTAACCGATGTAATGGCCTTGGAACTCGCGTGTGTAAGGTGCTCGCGGAAGGACAACCTCGTGTCTATCATCACACCCAGGTACCTAATGGCCCTGGACGATCTGATTACGGTGTTGCCCACTCGAATCGTCGCTACCTCCACCCTTTTCCTGCTGCTCACCAGGACAGCTTCAGTTTTCTGGGGCGCCAACTGCAACCCCACACTGGACAGCCACTCGCTGATATGGCTGATGCTCCTGTTGCAGGTTTCCTCAGCACCGGCCAGCTCTTTGTCGACTACGACTACCGCGATATCGTCCGCAAAACCCACCAGCTCGGTCCGGCCCGGGCTCGGGAGCCGCAGGACGCCGTCATACATGGCATTCCACAGCAACGGAGCCAGGACCGATCCCTGTGGCACTCCGCAAGATAACTCCGCCGATCTTGAACCGCTGTCGGATTCGTAGAGCAGGACTCTGCCGCTAAAATAGCTCTTTAACAGCTCGAGCAGGTAGGGCGGTACCCGAAACTGGGTAGCGCGTCCAGGATGCAACCCCATCTCGCCGTGTTGAAGGCGTTGCGGATATCCAGCGTGACTATCAGGCAGTACTCCTTGTCTCCTCCTTTCCACCGAACTCCTAAAATCGCCGCTTTCGCGATGTCCACGACCTTGGAGATGGCATCCACCGTGGACTTGGCTTTCCTGAAGCCGAACTGCAGGTCGGACAGGTCGGTCAGGTCGGACAGCCGGCCGCTGCTATGGCCCGCTCCAGCCTCGTCCGGATAAGGTATTCCAACACTTTACCGGCCCCATCGATCAGACAGATCGGTCTGTAGCCTGAAGGGTCCTCGGGTGGCTTCCCTGGCTTAGGAAGGAGGACTAGTCGCTTGGCTTTCCATCTCGTTGGGAAGGAACCCTCCCTCAGGCACTGGCTAAAGAGCTCCGCGAATATTTCCGGGCGTATTGCTAAGGCCACTTTTAGGGCTCTATTAGGCACGAGGTCGGGACCGGGGGCTTTTGCCTCCTTCACTCGCAGCGCTGCTGCTGGGATCTCGGACTCCGATACGGGTAAAAACCCTTCCAAGGAGTGCGGCGTAGCCTCGAGTGTAGAGACTGGATCGTCTGCCGCTGGGAAAAGGTGCCCGACAATTCCGTCGATGCTAGCCGCGTCATGAGGAGCACCCCGTTTTGCCCCATGGACTCTCTTCACTATGATCCTGTTGGCGTTTCCCCAGAAATCTTGGTCTGCGGAATCGCAGAGTTCCAGAAAGCACTTGGTGTTGCTGTACCTAATAGCCACCTTCAGTGCTTTTCGACACCGCTGGAACTCGGCCCTCCTCTCCGTATGGGCACTCGTGCGGTATGAGCGTTGGTAAAGGCGCCTCGCCAGTAAACCGGCTCCCTGTGCCGAGTGTGAGCCCGCTTGGGTAGCATGCAGCCGTCACAGGAGGCCTTTAGATGGCTTATGACCGACTCCGCCATCTGCTCCGCACTGCCAGTAGCCACTAGCCTCCGCAGACCGGCCACGAAAACCTGTATATCCAGGGATTCGGGTCTATAACCCTTGCGAGTTGGGGGGGGGCAGGGGTGACGGGTCGCGCGCACCTTACGTCCAGCTCCGTGAGGATCGCTGCCAGTGTAGGCCTCACTCAGGGTCCAGGAGCACTGACTTGCCCTGGAGCGGCTCACAAAGGAAAAGTCAACCACCGAGCTCGCCCCTGCTCTGCTAAACGTGGGCTTGTCCCCAAAGTTGAGCAGGGTGACATCAAGCGAGGAAAACGCCTCGAGTAGGTCTCTGCCTCTAGCATTGGTGAGAGAGGTGCCCCATTCGACTGCCCATGCGTTGAAGTCGCCGACTATCATTGCTGGAACCCAGCCTCTCGCGTCGGCAGCAAGCCTGTCGATTGCGTCTCCAAATTCGGAGAGTGACAAGCTTGGAGCCAAGTAGACACTGTAGATCCACCAGCCTCCGGTTTTTGCCCGCACAAAGCCTCTCTCGGGGAGCACGTCTGTCCATCTTTTGGGAGCGCTGCCGCAGGACCACAGAGCGGCTTTGCCAGAGCTTTCCGTAACCCAGTTTGGGCCAACGTAAACCCTGTATGGCTCGCTTATAGCGGCGACCTTATCGCCGCATTCCTGCACCGCCTGGGCCAGCAGATCGTGTGCTGCCGCACAGTGGTTCAAATTAATTTGGACCAGAAGAAGCCACCGAGTACACTATAATTACGACATTTGTGGATATTTTTTGGACCAAAATCAACTTTCATCGGCTGCGTCACGCTGCGTCTGCAACTCAGGGGTAAAATATACCAAAATACCAAAAAATCTGCTCTTACTTAAGCGCAAAAACGCTTATTAGGGTTAAAATTTTGAATTTGTTCATGTTTTTTGTATTGAATGCAAAATCTTTCCTTTACATTGGTTTTTAAATAATATTAATACAAAAAAGACAACAATTTTTTTTTAAGGTCAGCCACAAATTATTTTTTATAAATTAAAATTTTTTTTTTCACTCGAAATATTTTTATTTAAGCAAATACATAAAAATAAAGATAAAAAATTAAATAAAAAATATTAAAAAAAATTGTCTTCATAGGAAAAAATCGATTTTTCCACTTTGATACCCTATAAAGGGGCGAATTAGTGGGCGTGGCACATTATCCAATACATATGTAAATTTTACAACAATTACCAGCCAGTTGCCGTTTAATATTTATTATTAATTAATATTTATTATTATATTATTTGAATATCTTATTCGGTTCAAAAGTTATGATTTTTGCAACGTAAAATGAGAAAAGGCGCTACTGTGCGCCGTTCACTTCCATTTTAGGATTTGGTGATCAAGGCATTTTTCAACATTTGCCAGCTTCTTATAAACATTTTAGCAAGCCCTTTTAGAGACCTTTTTTCGAAGATGAACTTTTGTAGGTCATCCCAATACATGATCGAAGCCATGTCCTCAAAATCATGCACCCACACCTCCACTGCCAGCGTCACCGCTAAATGGTCTAATTGAGTCCTCAACATCCCGGAAGTTTACTGAAAATTGCGGCGAACCCGTGCCAAAACTTTGCACTGAGCAAACATCATTATTATCGGCAGCGATAAAACCTTGACATTGTCATTCTTTTTTATACCCTTGCAGGGTATTATAATTTCAGTCAGAAGTTTGCAACGCAGTGAAGGAGTCAT